>QLOH01000458.1:600000-842550 GCA_026901365.1 Sesbania bispinosa | reverse complement strand
GCTGGCTGTTTTCAGTAAACAAAAAACTTTTCAGATGGAGTTGCTTTTGCACCTTTTTACTTTTCACACGTCTTAATTATTTTCCAAAAATACTACACTTCTGGAAATGCAAAGTAATGTTAAAATATTTTCTCTAATAATATAATCTCCAATATTAAATTGCGACATTTACTGCTAGTTTTAGTGTGGAGAGATGTTGTCGTCCCCAAACATTAATAACGTAATCTCTCGACTCATATATAAGAAAAAATAATCATATTAACACTTATTAAGAAAATAATTGAACTCTTTAATTTTCTTATTTCATCTAAAAAGTAATTGTATTGCCTAAATTACCCTACATTCAACTTTATGAAACTTGTTTCAGGCCGGATATTCAATAAGGCAATTATGGTTATTGCCTAGGCCCCCAAATTTTATAAGTCCCCAAATTTTTTTAACAGTAGTATTATGATATAAATTATTTTAAAAAAAATATAATGTTTGAGATGGACCCAATATTTTATAAGGCTCATATCTTATATTTTTTTATCTCTTTTTCTTAACATTTAAACTACTAGTCCACGACCTATTTATTAGTTTTTGCAAATGAAAAGTCACTAATACTCAACAGTGAGTTTTCCTAGTATCGGTAGTATTGCTGAGCTATGATTATTGGCTACTTGTACGGTACACCTTAATGCAATTTACTTTCTTTGACAAAAAAATAAAAAAAAAATCATATTTACTTTTGTCTTTTACGGATCTTCAACCTTTTTGTTTTCCTCTCAGTCTCTCTCTTTCATTCTTTTGTTCTCATCTCTATACTATATTCAAGCAATTATTTGACTTTTCAGCTTTCATATAATCATATTCTAATTTGTGAATTGGTATAACCCCTACATCAAGTGACCACTCCAAGTGACTCAAGTAGACACTCACACACGTTGATAGCATTTCAGCAGATTTGATCATTTCCTCATTTTCTTTGCTTTTTATAAAGTAATTGATTGAATTGAATTGAATGAACATGTACAATTATTTTAGATCTCATTTTTTTATTGGAATGAAGATTTGGTATTATATACTTTTGCGGTTAATTTCGTAAGTAAGATCATCAATTTAAAGATATGCCCTATAGATGATGCTATAGATCACTTAAGAGGCCTTATAACTATTTAAAAAAATTATAGGGAAAATGGTTTTCCATCTGCATTAGAATCACCAAAGAAATAACTATTGGGATCGATATAGAGCCCAAGTTCAATGAAAATGTAAGATTTATAGGAAAAAACATTTTGATGACATTGTAGTGATGAGATGCTCATTCTTCTGAAGATTCTTTTCGCATTGATTTTTTTTGCATATATTAGATCAGTCTATTTCTTCTATTGAGAGTCGATTTGAACATTTTTTAGATATGAAAACATGTTGGTTTTTTATTTGATTAAAATAAATTTAAAACTTAGGGGAAGATTGAATTGAAAAAATATTGTATCAATCTTGAAAAAGTTTTTGAGTTTTGAGGACCATTATGATATTGATGGTCTTGATTTGTTTTCAGAATTAAAGTTATTGAAAGAAATTCTAAAATGAGATTAACACATCATTAAAATATTGAACTATATAAAAAATTAGGTTCTTTTCCAAATACATACATTGCTTATAAATATTATTAACATTATTGTAACTGTCACGACCGCTGAAAGAAGCTTTCAAAATTAAAATGATTAATCATATTTAAGATCAACTATGTTATAAGATAGATTGAATGAGTTAGCTATATATCTATTGAGAGTGAGATGTTAGAATTACTTGATTATAAAACTTTAAATAAATAATTTTGCAGCTCAAAAAGCAAAAAATAACATAAAAATTATAGGTTATATGATTAACATGAGCCTCTGTCTTAATTTTGCCTAAGGCCCCAAATTCCTAGATACGGCCCTGCTTGTTTAGTGGTCATACTCTCTTTCTATCGGCACATGATGCATTAAATAGAGTGGTTAAAAATCAAATATGAATTAAATAAAGGGGCAATTTGGGAGATATCATTTAATAGGGGTGAAATTAGTTAACTTTTGCTTATATTTAGTCCACCATAGGTGGGTGCTTTTTTGCTTATAATTGAGTCCGAAGGGAGTACTCTAGACTCGAATAATATAAGAAAAAAAACTAACTCATATTAATTAAGAAATTAGCTAACCTCCATTTAATTTTCTTGATGTCATCTAAAAATCAATTGTATTCTCTAGATTACCCCTCATGGAAGACTTCAATTTTATTGAAACTTGTTCAAATGGAAACACTCTCTCTACATGTTTATTAATTGATTATTGGAAAATAAAATATGAATTTAATTAAAGGTATTTTGGTACAAGATCATAATAGAGTAAAATTAGTTGAGATTCGCTTATATTTTGAACCACATAAGTGAAATTTTGTTGCTTACTACTCTGAACTCGAATATAAGAAGAAAAAACTAACTCACGCTATTAAGAAAATTAGTTAACCTCATTTAATTTTCTTGATATTATCTAAAAATCACTGTATTCTCTAAATTACCCTTCATAGAAGACTTCAATTTCATTGAAACTTGATCCAAGTGGAAATACCTCTCTCTACACGTTCATTAAATAGGTCCATTGGAAAATGAAATCTGAATTTGTTAAAGGGCATTTGGTCAAAGTCATTAAATAGGGTAAAATTGTTGAGATTTGCTTATATTTTAGATCACCGTAAATGAATTTTTGTTGCTTATATTTGAGCCTAAAGGGAGTATATTTGAGTAAGATGAGTAGATGAGTAGCTAGCGTACTTATTTCATTAGTTTCGTACATGATAATTGGGAGTACTATATCATCACTTTATAGATTGTGTTGGTATGATATAACTAAAACGGAGAAATTTTTGTTTCTCCTTTACATTATTCAATTGAACTTATATCTAGTAGGAGGAGTAACTCAAATCACTTGGCCACTGACACATACCCACTGGCCCACGCAAGCCACTGTTACTAGTCGATTATTGGGATTGAGGTCAAGGACAGTGGCGTGCATCTAAATTGATGACACTTTTGTAACTGCTGATGAAACACTATTGTTCATCCTTCGTGCAACGACATGAATTGAGCTGCCTATTGGTTGGTGCAACCTGTAAAATTAATATAGTAAATGTAGATAGACGGTTATTATTCATCATGATAGAACTTATAGTTGATATTATACCCTATAATTACTATTCTTACATCACACTTTTCTCGAACTTTCCTCCCCAAATGATTAGATCACATGACCAAAACTACTATCATAAACTATATATTGTCCATTACTGAAGTATCATATACCTAAAAGCTAACCAGTATTAATGCCACTCAAAATATATATTGCTGGCTTAAAAGCCAATTGCCAGATTTACCTGTTGTACTGGTCGTTGATCACTTTCAACGGCAACATCATAATGAGAAGAAATGAATAAATCAGAGCAAAGCTGATGTTAATAGACTTCGCCATTATTCTTCCTCTTCCAATCCCCTTTTCAATTATCTGTCTCTAATGTTATGTGGTTTTAGCACTGGGGGTTTAGGTGTATATAGAAAAAAAAAAAAAAAAAAAGAGAAGAAGAAGAACCCAATGCATGGAGGCAACTAGTTTTCGAGGCATGTCATTGGATTTTAAGATGAAAGCCGGCTATAATTGGATTATTTTTTAGGCAGCGTATAATTGGATTATGTTTTTTGGGTGACTATAATTGGATATATAATTTTGGCATTTGTGGGGTTCTAATTGATTATTGTATGGTATTTGTTATTAGCGATGGCCGATGGAATTACACAATCATGTTTCACGTTAACACATCTTCCCTCCTTCTCTTCTTGCCAGGTCATGTCTAAAAATTTCGTGTTAAAAATTAAGATAGAGGTCATGTTAATATTGTTAATTATGACTTAGGAATGACTTTGTTACTTCAGTTAGGTGGTTAGTCGTTCCTCTCTAAGCTAACTATATATATAGTATCTTGCTGTATAGGAAAAAGGGGGCGAATGTGAGTGTAAGTGAGAACGATTACGGAGAGCCGTCTGAAGTACATATTAATGGTGTAACCTTGTCTGAAGTTGATTGTCTGAAATAAAAGAAGCATTTTTCTCTTGTATATTCTTTCTTCTTTCTTCGTGTCCTTGATTCGTTATCTTAAGCTTTCAATTGCTTGCCTTCTTTCCCAACAAGTGGCGCCGTCTGTGGAATATTGAAAGAAGATAATCAAGAATGGCAACGAAGTATGATATTGAGAAGTTCTCTGGAGCAAATGACTTTGGGTTGTGGAAGATCAAGATGGAGGCTATCTTGATACAGCAAGGGTGCGAAGAAGCGTTGAAGGGGGAGATGAACATGTCATCATCTTTAACGCAGGCAGAGAAAAAGAATATAGTTGACAAGGCAAGAAGTGCAATCGTTTTGTGTCTGGTGATAAGGCACTCAGAGAGGTGGCAAAGGAGAAAACAGCTGCAGGTATGTGGACGAAGCTGGAATCTTGTACATGACAAAGTCTTTGGCCCACAGACTTTGTCTGAAGCAACAACTTTACTCGTTCAAGATGGTGGAGTCAAGAACGATTGAAGAGCAGTTGGCAGTCTTTAACAAGATTGTTGATGACCTTGAAAACATTGGTGTGAAGCTTGAAGATGAGGACAAGGTCGTTATCCTTCTCAATTCTTTACCTAAAACCTTTGAGCATTTCAGAGATGCGTTGTTGTACGGGAAAGATCAGATAATTACTCTGGAGGAGGTTGTGACCTCAGTTCGAACCAAGGAGTTGCAGAAACTTCAAGATTCGAAGGGTGTAGAGGAGGTTTCGTCTGTTCTAGTTACAGTGAAAGGCAAGGGAAAGAAGCCAGAGAATAAAGGAAAGAAGGCAAAGTCTGAAGGCAAGAAGCAGATCAAATGTTACAAGTGTCAAAAGATGGGTCATATCAAGAAGCATTGTCCTGAGAAATATGCCAAGGAGCCTAGGATACAGGAAACTGCAAATGTTGCAGAGGCTTCTGAAGGATATGAATCTGCAGGTGTTTTGGTAGCTTCGTCTGAAGACTCTCTGAAGAGTTGGGTCATGGATTCAGGGCGTACCTATCACATGTGCCCTGTGAAAGATTACTTTGAGACCTTAGAACTAAAGGAGTATGGGTCTGTACTTCTTGGGAACAACAAAGCTTGCAAGGTGCAGGGCATTGGGGCAATCAGACTAAGGATGTTTGATAACAGAGAGATGTTGCTGCAGGATGTGAGGTACGTTCCAGAGCTCAAAAGGAACCTTATGTCTATTAGCATGTTTGATGTTATGGGGTATTCCACCAAGGTGGAGGGTGGAATGATGAAGGTGTCCAAAGCATCCATAGTTGCTAAGGGGAGAAGAAGTAATGGGTTGTACATTCTTGAAGGTTCTACTGTCATTGCACATGCATCAGTTGCAAGTCAGTCAATGGTAGACAAGACTAAACTGTGGCACCTACGTTTGGGCCATGTTAGTGAGAAAGGCTTGGTGGAGTTGGAGAAGCAACAACTGTTGATGGGAGATAAGCTTCAGAAGCTGGATTTTTGTGACCAGTGTGTTTTGGGTAAGTCTCAGAGAGTGCAGTTTGGGACAGGTAAACACACTTCCAGCAGACCTTTGAATATGCTCATGCAGATTTGTGGGGTCCATCTAGGACTCAGACGCATGGTGGAGGGTCTTATTTTCTGAGGCATTATTGATGACTTCTCAAGGAGAGTTTGGACCTACATTATGAAGAACAAGGTTGAGACATTTTAGAAGTTCAGAGAATGGTATGTTCAGACAACTAATCAACAGGGGACCAAGCTGAAGGTACTAAAGAACAGCAATGGGTTGGAATTTGTTTCAGAAGAGTTTAACAATTTTTGCAGGGACCAGGGAATCAAAAGACATAAAACTGTGGCAGGGACTCCTCAACAAAATGGACTTGCTGAAAGGATGAACAGGACCATTATGGAGAGAGTCAGATGCATGCTTTTGGGAGCAGGGATGCCTAAGAATTTTTGGTGAGAAGCTGTTAATACTGTTGTATATCTGATTAACAGGTGCCCTTCGTCTGCTTTGGGGTACAAGACACCTATGGAAGTTTGGAGTGGAAAACCAGCTGATTACTCTAAGCTGAGGGTGTTTGGGGCTTTGGCATATGCACATGTCAAGCAGGATAAGCTGGAGGCACGAGCTGAAAAATGTATCTTCCTTGGATACGCTGAAGGAGTCAAGGGATATAGGCTATGGAGGTTAGAACCTAAACCTTCAAAGCTTATTATCAGCAGGGATGTAACATTTGACGAGACGAGAATGGGAATGCTTGGTGGAGACTCTGAAAATGAGGGGGAGAAAGCTCACATTGAGATGGAGGCATCTACGAGCAAACTCAGGGAGGATCATCTGAAGACTTCAGAAGGTGCTACTTCAGATGGAACTTCAGCAGGTACATCGTCTGAAAACTTCAGACAGTCTGAAGACTTCAGACGGTCTGAAGACTTCAGACAGTCTGAAGACTTCAGAAGGTCAGAGCGCACTGTGAATGACTATTAGCTAGCTCGTGATAGAGAAAGGAGGGTTCCAAAACCTACCAAAAGGTTTGGACATGCTGACCTTATCTGTTATGCTCTTAGTATGGCTGAAGAGATATAGGGTTCAAACGAACTAAGAAACTTCAGAGAGGCACTGGAGAGTTCAGAGAGGCAGCAATGGCAACGTGCCATGGAGGAAGAACTTGATTCGCTGAAGAAGAACAACACATGGAGACTTGTAGACTTACCTGAGGCACAGAAGGTAATCAGATGGAAGTGGGTCTTTAAGAAGAAAGACGAGATCCCTGGTGTTGAGAAAGCGAGGTTCAAGGCAAGGCTTGTGGCTAAGGGATTTACACAGGTTGAGGGTGTGGATTATAATGAGATATTCTCACAAGTTGTAAAGCACTGTTCTATCAGGATTTTGATGTCAATTGTAAACCAGTTTGAATTGCGCCTGGAGCAATTGGATGTCAAGACAGACTTTCTGCACGGAGATCTGGATGAAACCATTTACATGGAACAACCAGAGGGGTTTGCTGAGGATCAGAGAGTGTGTCTACTTCAAAAATCATTGTATGGTCTGAAACAGAGCCCAAGGCAATGGTATAAGAAGTTTGATGATTTTCTGATGAGAATGGACTTCAGCAGGTGTAGTTATGATAGTTGTGTCTACATTTTAAGGGAAGAACAAGACATTTTGTATCTACTCTTGTATGTAGACGATATCCTGGTGGCTAGCCGTAACAAGGGTATGATCAATCAACTCAAGACAGGGTTAAATTCAGAATTTGAGATGAAGGATCTTGGGGTGGCCAAACGCATACTTGGCGTTGATATAGTAAGAGTTGAGTCAAAGGGTGTACTGCGTCTAACTCAGCAGGTCTATCTGAAGAAGGTTGTGGAGAGGTTTAGGATACATCAATCTAAACCTGTGGGCACACCCTTGGGACACCACATGAAACTCGCAAGGAGTCAAGCTCCTGATTCAAAAGATGAAAGGAGGAAGATGGATGTTGTTCCCTGTGCTAGTGGGGTTGGAAGCATCATGTATGGGATGGTCTGTACTAGACCAGACTTGGCTCATGCTGTGAGTGTTGTCAGCAGGTTCATGGGAGACCCTGGACAAGCACATTGGGAGTCTCTGAAGTGGATTCTCAGGTACCTGAATGGAACTCTGGATTCAGGATTACTATATCAGAAGAAATGGTACATTTCAGAAGGTGGAGTTGCAATTGAAGGGTTCGTTGATGCAGACTATGCAGGGTGTGTGGATACACAAAAATCCTTATCAGGGTATGTGTTTACTCTATTTGGAACTGCAGTAAGTTGGAAGGCAAACCTTCAATCAGTAGTAGCATTGTCTACAACAGAGGCTGAGTATATTGCGTTGTCTGAAGGAGTGAAGGAAGGTCTATGGTTGAAAGGCATGCTGAATGAGTTAGGAATTGAACAGGAGTGTGTTCAGATTCATTGTGATAGTCAGAGTGCTATTCACTTGGCCAATCATCAGATGTACCATGAAAGGACCAAGCACATTGATGTGAAGTTTCACTTTATCAGAGAAGTGGTTGAAACAGGAGCAGTAAGGATTGTGAAGATTGCTTCTGAAGATAATCCTACTGATATGTTGACCAAAACACTACCAAGATGCAAGTTTGAGAAATGCTTAAACTTGGTGGGCTTCGTCTGAATGTTGTCATTCCAAAGTCAAGGTGGAGAATGTTAGTTATGACTTAGGAATGAGTTTGTTACTTCAGTTAGGTGGTTAGTCGTTCTTCTCTAAGCTGCCTATATATATAGTATCTTGCTGTATAGGAAAAAGGGGGCGAATGTGAGTGTAAGTGAGAACGATTACGGAGAGTCGTCTGAAATACATACTAATGGTGTAACCTTGTCTGAAGTTGATTGTCTGAAATAAGAGAAGCATTTTTCTCTTGTATATTCTTTCTTCTTTCTTCGTGTCCTTGATTCGTTATCTTAAACTTTCAATTGCTTACCTTCTTTCCCAACAAATATAGATTAATAATTTTTATGTTATTTTTTTGGCCTTTTGAGCTATAAAGTTATTTATTAATGTTTTATAATTAAGTTATTTTAATATCTCATTTTCAATAGATAATATAGCTAACACATTCAATCTATCTTGTAGCATAATTGATCTTAAATATGATTTAATCAATTTTAATTTTGAAAAACTTCTTTCAGTGGTCGTGACAGTTACAAATAATGTTAATAATATTCTATAAGTAATGTATGTATTTGAAAAAGAACCTAATCTTTTTATAAAACAATATTTTTAATGGTGTGTTAATTTCATTTGTTAGAATTTCTTTCAATAACTTTAATTCTGAAAACAAAGCAAGACCATCAATATCAGAATGGTCCTCAAAACTCAAAATCTTTTGTCAAAGAAAAGTAAATTGCATTAATGTGGTAACCGTACAAGTGGTCAATAGATCATAGGCTCAACAATACTATTGATACAAGGAAACTCACTATTGAGTGTTGAGTGACTTTTCATTTGCAAAATCTAATAATGGATTGTGGACTTTTAATTTTTTTTAATTTTTAAAATAATAAATTCATTATTAATTTTTTTAAAATAATTTATATCAATAATACTACTATTAAAAAAATTGGGGACTTTATAAATTTAAGAGCTCTAGACAATAGCATTAATTGCCTTGTTGAATATCTCACGCTGAACGTTGCAACCTTGTAATAATCATTATACAAGAAGCCGATTGTATATGGTATATACCAATAGCAGCAAATATCCTATGAGTTACGATTTTTTTTTTTTTGGTCAGTATGAGTTACGAATTTGTCTTTTTGTTTTATACACAATAAACTCTTGGGAGAGAGGAAGACAGATTTTATGGAGACGTCAAAAAAAAAAAAAACAGACAGATTTTAATTTTTTATGGTCCACCGGCCCTGAATGTGGCCAATCCGATTGTCAGTAATACATTAGATTAGATTAGTATAGTTAAAACAAATAAATAATTTTCCCGTGATACATAGCTTAATAATACATCTAATTAAGGACGTAATTAGATGTAAATATTAATTATCACAAAAAAAATTATTTATTTATATATGTAATTAATATATTTAAATATATTTTTATGATTTTTCTAATTTGTGTAATATTATACAGGATAGTAAAGCAAAAGAAGAAAGTTTTTATTGAAAATTACAATTATTACAACACTTATAATGTATTAGTAATGTTAATGGTTGTAATTTTTAATAAAAACTTTTCGTTTTTTCTTTATTATCCTATGTAATATTGCACAGGTTAGACAAACCAATATTTTTAATAATAAATCAATATATTAATGTATAAAATATATGTTGAATTTAAAAGAATTTAATTAAATTTGATATGTAACTAGTATTATAATTAACTTGAATAAAGGATTCAATTTAAGTATATATATATATATATATATTAAAAAATTATTTTAAATTTAAATTATTAATTCATAAAATTAATTATTCCAATTTTATATATTATTCAATCAATAATATTTTATATAATTTTAAATTATCATATTCTTTTATATAATTTAAATTTTGAAACACTAAATCAATTCATGTTACTAAAATTTCTAAGTTCAAATTTTAAATTATAATGATAGGAATTAGAATAGAAAAAAAATAAGAATTAGAACCATACATATTTTGATTTCAAACTATTTTCCAAAAAAAAAAAACTATCAGTTTCCAAGACATTAAGAAAGATTGGAGAGAAGATTCAAAAAATTTTGTAACGTGTAACGTCCTAATTCCGGAAACTAAGGAATAATGTCTGTTAGAAGCATATTCCAAAATTTACATAATTATTTCTCACGACATTACTGATATCATAACATACATTCCATACAATGCTTAGGTAACCAACGTTTACTTAAGCGGAAATCCCTAATTATAGTTATACAATAATTTGACATTAATTGGCTACAATAAGCTAAAATGACTAGTCCACATGGATATCATTATTCACGTACAAGTAAACCTAACTACTTTGTTCCAAACAACTCCCAGGGAAAGTATCCTCCCTAGGGCACCAAGTCTTCCCTTCAAGGAATGGAGCGAGTCTGTTGTATATCTAAATAAAAGTCCACAAATGTGTGGTGAGACTAACGTCTCAATGAGCATAACCAATGCATGCAAGTGTTGGGAGTCATACAAATGCTATGGAACATTGTCAGGCATACTTGAACATATACATAATTCAATGAGGAACTTGAAACAATGATTATAACATGAGCTACTATACCCAGCAGCAGGAGTCTTATCACTTATCGTGAAGCTAGATCTGAGCTCATACTACAAGGAACGTCTTCCTTGGGGACATATAGTCGTCGCCATTACCTGAATCGATTATTAATAAACATAACACATGAAGATTTCCTATCTTTTTCTTATACATGAGTCTGTGTTTGGTGGTTGATAAGTTGTTGGTTGGTATTTAGTTTAGGGCTTGTTATGTCCTTTCACTTTTCCCAACGAGGTGGAGGGCCATCGCAAAAAGTCACCTATCCCAGTAGTTCTGAAGACAGGAATTAGGTAGTAGGGGGCCCTTGGACCCCCCAAAAAAAGGCTTTGACCTGCTAGCTATTTGAAAGTCTCCGTTTACCGCGAAGTGAATAAAGGATGCCAGGGACAGAGTAACCTCAGGGTTCATTTCATGCCCCTTGACTAATAAAGGAATGATGGTCCTAGACCCGTGATGGCCGAAGCCAATATTGTTTTCTTTTAAACATGATGGTCCAAGACTCATGATATGGCTGAAGCAAAACATGAATATTTATTCCTTTTAAACTTGAAGTCATGAAACATGATCATTCTACTTGAGTTATACCATGATAATGGACTATACTTGCAAGGCATGAAGAGAAACATACTATGAAATCCCACAACCCTTCTTGATCCCCATAAATTCCAAACTCTAGGTATAAACATAGAAATTTCAACATTTATTGTAATTAATCACTTAAATCTAGGGAAAACATCAATCATCATCAAATAACTAGGACACGAGCAAAGATAGGAAGGGGGGATCAGAGAAGAGGGATCATTTAGGGCTTTTGTAACCAAAATATGGGTGAGTGTGTGGGTTACATTCACCTTAAACAAGCTCCAATAGAGGCAAAGAGATGGTTGACGGGTGGTGATGAGCTCTTGCTCCTCCTCCTCCTCCTCCTCCTCCTCCTCCTTCAATCCCAAGGCTTGGGCACAAACTCTCTCTAAATCCTCTCTTTAGAATTTGTGTGAAATGTTTAAAATGGGGGTAGAAGACCTAACTCTCTGTTTTTATAACTGATTTCGCGCATTTTCGCTCAAGCGAGAATCTCTCGCTTGAGCGAATATACAGAGACTATCTGGATCAAACAGAGGGGAAGGAGGGGAAGTTTTTAATCGGTGAGTTTTTTAGAATGAAAAAGAGAGAGGGACAGAAACAGGAATGGCCGGAGGGGAGGAAAAGACAGGGAGGAGGAGGAGGAGGATGAAAATGGAGGAAGAGAGGAAGGGGAAGGGTATTACGCGTATCAACATTTAACGTAGCGACAGCCAGGTCGTTGCTACGTTTAAAATTCCTCAGCATGCGCCAAATTTAAATTTTATTTTTAATGTAGTGACGGTCATACCGTCGCTATGCTTAATTTTTAATATTTTTAGAAAAAAAAAATTTAAGTGTAGCGACAGCCAGGCCGTCGCTACGTAGGGACGCCTTAGCGACGTCTTGATCGTCGCTACGAGCAACAACTTATGGTCGTCGCTAAATAGCGAATTTCTTGTAGTGTAGTGTTTCCAAACTTTATCTCTTAGCTGAAAATACTTTTTTTATATTTTTATCCTTAAAAATTTTCATAATTACCAAATCTCAAGTTGTGGTCCAATAATTAATTATGACCTTATTTATCATTTTACAATTATTAACTAATTTTTTTACCAAACATTTTTAATTCAATCGATTGGCTTATCAACTTTTAACCTTCATTTTTCAGCTTTCAACTAGTTTATCCACTAATTTTAACAATCACATTTTAGACTTATGCGTACCCACGGTTAATAAAAAGGTTAATAGTATAAACATGAAGCATCATTCTTGGAACTCCATTGTATATAGTGGGCATAATCTATCAAAGATAATATGATTTTAGAGAAATGTTATTTTAAAAGTATATGCTACTTGATTGGGCTGATGATGTGTTTTCCTATAATTTGATGGACCATGCTTTGTTTTGAATATCTGATGCATCTAAATTCTAAAGATGGAGGACATAAATATAAATTTTATACATTAATCATCCCTCAAATTTAACCTTTTAAAACTTTCTTAATGGTTAATTAACATGTCATGAGCATATTTTGCCAATTCACGTTCATATTGGGCTTAATTGCATTTTTCAGCATAATTGGAAAATTACACTGTTTTAGTATTTCAAGCATAAGTCAAGTTTTATATATCTAAAATTTATCAAATTTATATTATAGCAAAGTTAAACAAAAGCACTACAACTTTGCTAGAGAAAACAAAAGATAAATCGAATGTCTAATAGGTCAAAATGAGCTTGGAAAATGGAATAGCCAGCATTACATGAAAACTTGAACAACACTCAAAGATTGGGACATGACTTGGACTATAAAACTCCTCTCGGGTTCAAACCAGCGACATTTGAAAGCTAACATCCAGGGCTTGATGGTGAAATGTTATATAGGGAACAGAGAAATCTGAGGTGATGGGGTGGGTCTAGTGTACTTAACCATTCAAGACGCAAAACCACATATGCACCCTTGATAGGTGACAAGTAAAAAGGAATGGAAATATTGTGGCCTTGTAGGTGGATAGATACATCTGAGCACAAACTTGTACAAACAATTCAATTACCATTACCCACCATAATAGAAAATTTTGGAATTGGGGTTGTAGATAATTTCATGTGGGTAGCAATACGGGGTTGTAAAATGTTGGGAACTTGTTGAATCCACCAAAACCATAACAGGAAAACCGCAATAAATCCCTTGAAAAGTATTGTTTAGGGAAGGTTCACCAATGAGGGCTTGATGAGAGATTTGGAAAAAAAATAAAAGGAATCAAGCATGGTCAGGGTGCAGCGAAACAATAGGATCCCCTCCTTTGTTGATCGTTAATGTGAAAAACACAAATTAAGGCATTATAAAAAGGAAACGATTTAGGTATACCTTTCAAATCCCAAATGAGGCAATTGCAGTCACGTCTCTAGAGATATCTATGCCAATGAGCGAACCAGGAAACTCTCCCCAATTATGCTAGTAGTGCTTGAGAGAAAAGGGCGGCTACTCATATATATCGGGTTGTGCATCTTATGCAATATATATAGAGTGGTGGCTAGGATTTAACCATCACTTATTAACCCTATCACTTATGAGTCTGGCCCATTATGTTATAATACTAACCCAATTAGAATTTCTAACATTCCTAGTGGGCTTGGTGTACGCGCGTGACTCAATAAGTTCTCTTAATATTTTGTTATGATATTAAAATAAAACCTTTTATATTTAAGATCATAAATAGTGAGTGGTATCTAGCAATACATCACTAATTCCCAAATATTGAGAATGTCAGTGATTTGACATATCATATTTTTGTGATAATATTCTATATGAATTGTCTCTTTGTCCAAATATATAATTGAACACAAGGGCATAGAATGTGTCATCATTTTATAGTTCAATTTATATTTTATTGATGCCCAAGCAGACTATATAGAAAATAAACACCTCATGTTCACCCTTTTGAGCATGGTTGTGCATTTTGAAATCTAACTTTATCAAGAGGTCCAAAAATATCACTCCTGTTACATAGAAGGACAAATCTCATCTAGGTCACTCACATTCCACCACAAAATTTATTATATGTCCAAAAAACAACTTTATAATCACATTGTTGCAGGTGACGTTTGATGATATTAAAACATATAATTCCTCATGTAGGAATCGTAGTGATTTCAGGTCAAATGACTTCATATAACATTATCAATTTAAGAATCTTTCATGACACTTATGTAACAAACCATGCAACATTCTTATGGTGGGTCAGTCCCGTACATCATTACTCTTAATATGTACTTATATGAGTACTTGATATCTCATATCCATGATCCGTGAGATGTGATCATCAATAAATTCACATACTAATCTTAATGCATCAAATTGTCCTAAGATGATGCTTGACTAGGGAATATTTTAAGAATAGTCTTCATAAGATGATAGCAGTCACTTTACCGGATCTAGAATTGAATCCAGAACACCATGTGCATTGTTAGAAGTCAAGAAAATAGATGAATATGTTTAGCAAATTAGCGCAAAAATGAGAGGAAAAAGGAAGAGAAAACTCAAGAACATGGATGAGGATTGGAGGTGGAAGATCGCCACTGCAGAAGGCAACTCCTTTAGCGGATAAGATCAATACTAGACGCCACCAATTCAGGAGAATTGGATAAGTCTCTGAGTGGTTTAGGGAAGAACCATCAACCCTTTTCTACTCACGGATTGAGGAGGAAAATCAACAGAGTGACTTTACTATTGAGTGAATGTCGAAATACAAGAGGGGTGCTCCTCTATTTATAGCCACAAGGGGTGGCTAAGGAAAGGGAAGGAAAATAAGAAAGAAATAAAACCCTACTCTACTTGGGTGTTGAACGAGGTCTCCTAAAGGCTAAGTAGCTTGGAAGCTACTAGCCACTGAACCTCTTAAAAATAGCGCCCCTAATAAGCTTAATCTTGATTAGGAAAGTTACTATTAACAAAATACAAGGAAATCCTAATTACAAAAGGAAATTAGACTAAAAATTAAAATAAAATCCTAGAATGGGTGTCATGATGCTTTGACCTAAGGTTGACCCATGAGGAGTTGACCTTGGAATGGAGGGTCTAAAATCGGGTAGCTTGTGGGTCAGGGTCCCACGCGCCCAAGGCTGCCTCTAACAGTATATGGTCCCACTTACAGATGCATAATAAGATCTCACGATCATGTTGTCTACTTGATGTCTTATGAAGTTTAAGCTTACTATTCTAAGGATATTTATTATACTTTATCGAAAGAAATAATAAAACTAAATTGTCTTTATAAGATAAATAGTATGATACAAGTGATTAATGTTCAAAACATATAAGTCTCTAGTGCATACACTAACAAAAAATGGGACCAATGGGTTGGTTTTCATCACCTTCCTCAAGGGAAACAAATTCTTATGCAGGCTCATCCATCTCATCTACCATAAGTAGTAGAAAATGATCGGATGAACAGTTGTGTCCCGGTAGGAATTTCTCATCACAATTGTAGCAAAGCCCTTGAGATCTTCTCTCTTGCATTTGGGCTGGTGTGGGTTTTTTATTGGGAAAGGAGTAGTGAGAGGACGGGAAGATTGAGAAGGACGAAGAGCGAAGGGAGAAGGATGTAACATCCCGTAAATCAGGACCTTTATAAATCCATAAGATTAAGATAGGGAATTGTATGTTAATAATTGAGAAAAGGAAGTTTAGGAATTAGGAGATAAGACTTGGGCTAAAACCAAAATCCCAACTCAATGCGGTGCCCTCCTCGATCGTCCTCTGACAGGTGCTCTGCCACCAAAATCCAACATCCCCTGATAGCATGAACGTCGCTAACGTCACCTTTTGTAGCATCGGACAATCCATCGCTCTGAAGATCTTCTCGATCTCGTATATCAAATCGGCAGCTCCATTGGGGTCATAACCCCCATGAAAAGTAGGTGGATGGTTCCTCTGGAACCGTGCAAGCCAATCTGCTCATGATGTTGGTTTAGGTTGCCAATAGCCTGCGCCATAGCCATTAAAGCATCGGCCATCACTCTATCATTCCTCCCCCCAGCCATTACTCTTCTTGTTCACAGAAAATTAAATAAGTCACACAATTAATTCAATCAAACAAACAATACAATTATTCAATCTCACAAAACACTAGCACATAGAAGCATAGTAAACTCATAACTCAAGGCCGGTGAACCAACCTACTCTGATACCAACTAATGTGACACCCTTCTACCCCAGCTCTTATACAATTAATAAGTCAAAATAATTTTCAAAAACAGTATCCCTCAACGGGTAAAAAGGTTCACATATCTCTTCATTTAAAACCTCATTCATTGTAAAACAACTTAATTAAAATAAAAGTAGAACTCAAAGGTTTTCAAAATACACAAACAGCGGAATCTCCAAATTATCAATAATTAAAACATCCTACTCGCCATGTAAGGCATTTAAAAGTGTTTTACAAAATTCTTCCTAACTAGAAACATAAAGAAAAGAACCCTCAATAATATCCCTTGATGTCGTTTCTCCTCTCCTTAGCGTTTCGCTCTCTGACGATTATACAAATAAGGATTAGGGTGAACTGAGAACCCCTCCTTAAATAAATACTTAATTGGGCCAGACCCACTCTCAATCCACTTATTCCATTTATTATTCTTATTATTTATTAAATAACCTTATTGATAAATCTACTCATAATATTAATCCTATTATTTATTTATTTATTTATTTATTTCTTCTAATTTATTTATTTTATTTTATTTTATTTTATTTTACTTAATAAAATTCAGGATGTTACAACTCTCCCCTCCTAAAAGAAAAATTCGTCCTCGAATTTTTCGAGATGAACAACTCTAGAAAGGACTCCTCTCAATAGGTCGATCAAAGACAACTGCTTCACCAAAACAATCCAATAAGACATGGTTGGAAGATAACCAGTCCATACCATGAATAATGTTTAGTTGACTTAAAGGCTAACAGATCAAATTAGCTAGAAGTTCTTTACCTTCAACATGAATACAACAATTTAAGCACACGTCAGAAGTAGAAACTGACCCACTAGCTTGGCGTTTCCACACTCAACACAAAAAGGCAAGGAAGAGACAAACAAGTTTAATTTAGACATCCAAGTAGGTGATATGAAAGAGTGAATCGCACCAGAATTAAACAACACAATCGAGGATTACACGCAAGGAAACTCATACCTTGGATCAAGTCTTCGGGGCAAGCAGCTTCAGTACCACTCAAGGCAAAGACTCTCCCAGTAGTTTGAGGTTTACTGGCGCTCCCACTAACACCTCCACTTACTGCTGTAGCTCCTTGCTTCTTCTTGTGAGGACAATCACAGGAAATATGCCCCTTTCCTTTGCAGATGTAGCAGGTGACCTCTGAATCTTCACATTAATTTGCTTTATGTCCTTCCTTTCCGCATTTGAAACAAGTAATGGGAGTGGTAGCACTCACGCTCCCACCCTTGGACGCTTGATTAGCCGTCGGAACGTAACTCTTCTTCTGCTCTGCACCTTCATTGCCTCCTCCAAACTTGGAGCCTCATGATGTGCGAGAATACGGTTCACCCTTGCAAGTAGATTCAGACTTGTTCTAGTTCCTGATAGGTCCTCCACTCTTGTAGTGCGCAGCTCTAGCTCGGTTGTCTTCATCGTATACTCTACATTTATTCACTAGCTCGTGAAATCGCGCAATTCCCTGGTTGTTAAAGACTTGCTTGGTCTCTGGACGAAGACCGCTGAGGAACTTTACGCACTTTAACTCTTCATTAGCAGCTCCCTCATAGGTAGGACAGAATCATACTAGCGCTTCAAACTTGGACGCGTAGTCTACCACAGTGCCATCCCCTTGCTTTAAATCAAGGAACTCTATTTGCTTCTTGTTACGAACATCATGTGGGAAGTACTTCTCGAGGAACATCCTCTTGAAGTTATCCCAA
This sequence comes from Sesbania bispinosa, assembly GCA_026901365.1. Taxonomy (NCBI): domain Eukaryota; kingdom Viridiplantae; phylum Streptophyta; class Magnoliopsida; order Fabales; family Fabaceae; genus Sesbania; species Sesbania bispinosa. The sequence continues at coordinate 824,232 of QLOH01000458.1, read as the reverse complement.
CTCAACGCGGTGCCCTCCTCGATCGTCCTCTGACAGGTGCTCTGCCACCAAAATCCAACATCCCCTGATAGCATGAACGCCGCTAATGTCACCTTTTGTAGCATCGGACAATCCATCGCTCTGAAGATCTTCTCGATCTCGTATATCAAATCGGCAGCTCCATCGGGGTCATAACCCCCATGAAAAGTAGGTGGATGGTTCCTCTGGAACCGTGAAGCCAATCTGCTCATGATGTTGGTTTAGGTTGCCAACAGCCTGTGCCATAGCCATTAAGGCATCGGCCATCACTCTATCATTCCTCCCCCCATCCATTACTCTTCTTGTTCACAGAAAATTAAATAAGTCACAAAATTAATTCAATCAAACAAACAATACAATTATTCAATCTCACAAAACACTAGCACATAGAAGCATAGTAAGCTCATAACTCAAGGCCGGTGAACCGACCTGCTCTGATACCAACTAATGTGACACCCTTCTACCCCAGCTCTTATACAATTAATAAGTCAAAATATTTTTCAAAAACAGTATCCCTCAACGGGTAAAAAGGTTCATATATCTCTTCATTTAAAACCTCATTCATTGTAAAACAACTTAATTAAAATAAAAGTAGAACTCAAAGGTTTTCAAAATACACAAGCAGCGGAATCTCCAAATTATCAATAATTAAAACATCCTACTCGCCATGTAAGACATTTAAAAGTGTTTTACAAAATCCTTCCTAACTAGAAACATAAAGAAAAGTGTGAAGTCTATTAATCAGTTTGAGCATTCAAACCTGACTCAAAGACTTAATATCTTTTAGTTTTAATGATTAACAAATAAGAGTATAATAAGAACAAATAAGATTATATAAACAGATTCTACTGAGAAAGGTATTGGTTTGTTGAATTGTGTTCCAGGTTGAAATATTCATTAGAACAAGAAGAAGATTTGATGAACAGAATCAGAATCAGAAGATAAGGATCAGAAGAACAAAAGCAGGATGTAATATAAAGGTTGTCTGAAGAACGCAAGCCGTCTGAAATGCTGAAGCCGTCTAAAGTACGCAAGCCATCTGAAGACGTGAAGACCATATGAAGAAGTGAAGACCATCTGAAGACATAAAGACTCGAACAAATGAAGACAACATAAAGCAGTCTGAAGATTGAACTTATCTGAAGCAAAGAAGTTGTCTGAAGCAAAGAAGTTGTCTGAAAGACTAGAAGCTATCTGAAGTGTCAATACTCGAAGTCGTCTGAGATCCGATGTGGCACACTCACTAAAGACAACGAAGATTTTTGCTCTCTGAAGAATGCTGAAGAAAAGTCGTTCTCTATAAACACGCAACACTTTTAAAGCTTAAATTGGCAAAGTCACAGAGACCTTTCCTGGTACCTTTGAAGTTCATACACCACTGAGGAAATCTCTGCAACGCAGAAATTGCAGCAACAACGGTGGCAGCTTTATAGCAGCACCAACGTTGTACTTTGTCAGAATTGCCAGAACACCCAGAAGCGTGTCTCACAACGGATTGAATAGCATTCAATGCTATCTCTAAACGGTGGTATCACAACGGAAATATCATCATCACCAATCCGAAAGAAAGCACAAGAAAAGCTCAGGAGACTAAGCAGAAACAACAAAGAGAAATGTTTGAATGAAATATTTTAATTCAAACATATTTTATCATCTGCAAGAAACAACCATTGAACAAGACATCACACCCAAAGAAGATATGATGTCAGGAGCAAATGAAAAAAAAGGAGTATATACAGAATAAGCAAAAGGACAAATCCAACGGATACCTCCTCATATACACTCCTAAGAAAAGCAGAGGAAATCAGAAGTCAGTTGAAGAAAAGCAAAAGGATATCAAGAGAGAGAATATGCAAAATAATATCAAGAAAATCTATCTAAAGAGCTTATCTACAGAAGTGTCAGAACAGGACTGTCTGAACACTTATTTGCTTAAGAAGAAGCAACCGTTTGAGACACTATTACATAACGGCTATATGAGCCACATCATCAACATCTCAACGGTATTATGAATCATCTTCAAACGGCTATATTCCAACAGAACATATAAATAGCCTCAAGGAAGAATTTGAAGATGTTAAACTCATTCACTTGGTTCAATCAGTTGATCAAGATGTATCAGAAAAACCTTATTGGTTGTTGACCATGCTTACTTGAATCAACCATGCTGCTGATCTATTGATCAGTTAGTCAAAATTGTAGTTGTTCAGTTGAACAACCAACCAAGCCGTGCTTAATCTCATATGAACCAAGAATGGTTTGAAGCTGCAAGTATGCCTTGGTTTTTCCAATGATACGGGTGAGAATGTAGCCCATGGAAACCAATGGCTGGAGAACAAGGCTGGAGCTTAAAGTCAGTATCTACCTAGCCAATTCTCAGAGGATGTTATTCCTCTTATCAGAGACAGGGATTGTACTTAAACTTATACACTTGTATCACTGTCTTAACCTTGTACTTAGAATTCATTCATTGTACCCTGAGTAGTACTCAGTTAACCTCTAGTACAGGAAAAGATTAAGTTTATGTTTCGTGGAAACTTAAACTTAGTTTAATTTGTAAACACTTTATGTGTCAGAGAGCCTGGAGAGGCTTGGTGGAAGAAAGAATACTTAGTTGCAAAGCCTGGAGAGGCTAGACTGAAAAAGAATACTGCATATGTTGCTTGGAGAGGCAGTTGAAAACAAAACAATACTTGTGTTGGCCTGACGAGGCTGTGAATAATACTTGTATCTGTGGATTCAGATAGTGGAAAATCCAGTGGTGGTTTGCCTCTGGGACTGGATGTAGCTCACGGGTTTGTGGGTGAACCAGGATAAATTCCTTGGCTAAGTTTTCTTACTCTTATCTCTTATCAATTCTTTTTATACTAATCAAGGGGTCAGAATAATTAATCTGATATTTTATAAAGGCACAAAACATCTTTTAAAAAATTAGTTTTTACAAGTCGTCTGAAAACTTCAGACAGCCCCTTAAAAGCCTGTCTGAAATCTCTATGCCTAAGTTCTCTTTTTTGTTAATCTCTTTGTTTCCAGTTTTCATATTTATGTTGGGATTTGAAAAGTATTTTCTATAATAAACTTAACACAACTATTTCAATAAAATGGTCTTTCATATGAATAAAACATGAGATGTCTCTTATATCATTTGAAGCTTTACAAAGAATGTTCCTTGAAGAACTTCTGAAATAAATTCTCTGAAGTAAGTCTGAAAGAGACCAGTTCAAAAATCAGGAACAAACTTCAGACAACCTCTAGTCGTCTGAAGCATTTCAGAAACCGTTCTGAAAATACTCCTTGTAATAATCTTCAGAAGATACTTTGAGAAGCCTCTGTTTAAAACAATCTTAAACTTTAGAAGAAACACTGTTTTTCTTATCTTCCACATGTTTCAACTATCTCTGATCTTAAGACTTGTTTTTAACGGTGCCCATATTCATGATTTAAATTAAAGATTTCCAAAAACTATCAAAAAGTTTAAAACACTATTCAACCCCCCTTCTAGTGTTTCCAGTGGTTCTAACAAAAAGAACCCTCAATAATATGCCCTGATGTCGTTTCTCCTCTCCTTAGCATTTCGCTCTCTGACGATTATACGAATAAGGATTAGGGTGAACTGAGAACCCCTCCTTAACTAAATACTTAATTGGGCTAGGCCCACTCTCAATCCACTTATTCTATTTATTATTCTTATTATTTATTAAATAACCTTATTGATAAATCTACTCATAATATTAATCCTATTATTTATTTATTTATTTCTTCTACTTTATTAATTTACTTTTATTTTATTTTACTTAATAAAATTCAGGATGTTACAAAATCTGTAAAATCTCAATCTTTGAAAATTGAATATTTCCTTTATCATCTTTATTATGGGTAATCTCTATTGAATTTGTGTCAACAAGGATAAATTCATAAAAGGTTCTGGTTTTAGAAGGGTGATGAAAGAGGTAGTGGAAATTTGGAGGGAATAGTGAGGAGGCTAATTGCTTTGGAGAATGATTATTCCGAGCCTTTTCTAGGGGTATTATTTCTAAAACATCATCTTTCTCAATGTAATGATCATCTTCTTTTTGTTGAGAAATAAAGTCTTTTGGTCCGATAAGAGTATTGTGGTAGGACAAAGGAGTAAATTTATTGGAGAGGTTAACTAATGGGCTATTGAACACACTGGGAGGTAATAGTGTATTAATTATTGAAGACATGGTTGGACATATTGAGTCTTTTCTGAGTCTAGGAGTCATGGTAGGAGTAATTGGTGATGGAAGTAATGTATTTTTACCTTTAATTGGTGTTGAAGGCGTTGCCTTATTCGTAATAGAAGAGGAAACTTTAGGGGATCCCAGTGGGGGACCGTATTGATCTTTATCTGTGGTTTTGCTCATTTTGTTCCCCGTAAAAATTCTCTTGTTAAAAAATCGGGTAAAAAGTTATTTTTCCCTTTGATATGTTCAATATCAAAATCAAAACAAGATAGTAAAGATTGCTATCAAGCAAAAATATGCTTTGAAACTAAATTTTTAACATCTTTTTGCAAAACACTAGGAGCAGCTTTACAATCAATTCTTATTAAAAAAAATTTCTAAATAAATCATCTTGAAAATTTTGAACACATATAACTATTGAAAGAATTTCTTGTTTAATTGTGGAATGCTTTTGTTGTGAAGTATTCCAGACTCCAGAATGGTATCTTACTATTTGTTCTTTTCCTAAGGGATGACCTTTTTGCTTTAATACTCCACCATAACCTATATCTGATGCATCAGTTTCAACTATTAAATATGCATTGGGATCTGGTATGCCTAAACATGGAAGTTTTTTTTACTATTGTCTTTATTTTTATTAGAGTCTGAGTTAGATCTTCATCCCAATTTGGAGAGATCTTTTTCAATCTTTTATATAAAGGGGCACAAATAATTCTTATATTAGGGATAAAATCTGCAACATAGTTGACGCATCCTAGAAATCTTTGTAATTGGGTTTTATCTTTTATTTTTTTTTGGAAATTTTTCTGCAAATTCCAAAGACCTTTGGATTGGGGTTATAGTTTCTTGAAATATTTCAAAGCCTAAAAATCTTATTTTTGTTTGAAATATCTTAGTCTTTTTAGCAGATACTACTGATCCATTGTCTTTTATAATTTGTATAAATTTACTTAAGTGTTCTATATGTTGATTTATATTTTTTGAAAAAATTAATACATCATCCAGATAGACTATTGAAAAATTCATGTGGGGGTAAAATATATCATTCATTATGTTCTGAAATTCACTTGGAGCATTTTTAAGTCCTTGTGGCATCACATTCCATTCATAATGCCCAAAAGGAACTACGAAAGCAGTTTTGTATTTATCTTCTTCTTTAATAGATATTTGGTAATAACCAGATTTCATATCAAATTTTGAAAATACCTTTGCATATTTTAATCTTTTAATAAGATCATTTTTATTAGGTAGATGATATCTTATCCATTTTAATACTTTATTGAGAGGTTTATAATTAATTACTAATCTTGGTGCTCCTCTTTCTTGCTCAGATGCATTCATTGCATAGAATCCGGAACAACTCCAAGGAGACTTTGATTTTCTAATTAATCATTTATCTAGATATTCTTGTATCTCCTTTTAACAATATTCTAAGTAGGTTGCATTCATTTGAATTGGTCTGGCCTTTGTTGGAATATCTTTTTCATTAAATCCTTCTATATAGGGTAATGCTACTTCATATTTCTTTCTATGCCAAAATGCTATTGGATTCGTTTCACAAATTTCTTTTTCTATTTTTTCTTGAAAATTTTTTATGACTCTTTGAATATTATCACTATTAATTTGTTCTTCTATTCTTTTGTATTGAATTTCTTTATTTAATAAATTTATCTGTTTAGTTTTTCTTTTTATTAAGTTTATTTGGCTAACAGATGATTCTTTTAGTAAATTTAATTCTCTAGACCTTGGAGGTTTAAGAAATTCAAAACATATTGTTTTTCCTGAAGTCGTTGTTTCTATTCCCTTTTTCAGTTACTGAGAACGGATATATTAATCTTAAGAATGGAGTTCCTAATATTAGAGGGGAGTTTATATTCTTTACTAATACAAAGGAAGTATTATAACAAATTTTTTCTTTACATATTTTAGCATTAGAAAGTTAATATTGAATTTGCATACTAGTTCCATTAGCGCTAGTAACTCCTTCTTTAGTCTTTTCATAATATTTGGTTGGTATCAATCCTTCTTGTACACAATTTACATCAACACCTGAGTCTATTAGAGCTGTCATCTTAAATATTTCTCCCTTTATAATTAATGTTACGTTACAATTCCATTTATGAGTAGTTATTATAGACAGTAAATTTAAATAATTATCACTTGGTCCTTCTTCATCAATTTTTTCTTCTTTAGTGATTTCATTCTTAGTTTGGTGTTGTAATATACTTTTCCCTTCTAATTCTAGTAATTTATATTCTAAAAAAATATCATTTTATTTTAATTCTTGTATTTCTTGTTTTAATATTTTTATTTGTTCTCGCATATCTTTTTATAGTTATTTGATTGTTATTATTTCTAAATCTATTATATATTTCTTTCATATTTACAGCTTTTACTTCTCTTGATCTTTTTTCTTTAATTATTAAATTATTTAATTGTTGTAGGAATTCGTCTTTTAATGGAGAATCTTCTAATTTATCTATTATCGATATCAATGTTGAAGTTTGGTCTTTTGTTAATACATTAATAGTTTTACAGCTACTCAAGTACATAGCTCGGGTCCTAAGCCATTTTCATTGTTGTCCGAACTTTCTTCTATCTCTGAGGAAGATTCTGAAGTAACTTCTAAATGATATATTAATTTTTCACTGTCAGACTCTTCCTCTATTTCTGAAGAAGTTTTTGACTCTGAATTAAGTAAAATATTCATAAGACCTTGTTTTAATTTTTCATCTATTTCTAATTCATTATTTTTTTGTTCAACTCTACATTTGTTTGCGTAATATCCTAATTTTCCACATTTTCAACAAGTATTATTTTTCTTGTAAGCCTTTTTGTTATTTACTTGTTTTTTAGTTTTTGAGTAATTCTTTTGGTTTTTATAATAGTCCTGCTTATTAGGTTTTTTTTATAATTTTGCCTATAATTTTTTCTTTTATGGGAGGCTTGATTATAATTTTTATTTTTCCTTTTTAGATGAGTACTGGGGGCCTTAATAACTTCTACACCATATTGTTGACAAAAGGTTCCTAATTCTCTTGTATTTTTTTTTTGGTAATGTGGAGGCCACAAGGCCAGAAAAAGAAACTAGGCAACTACTCTACGGGGAAAACACACCCCAAACATATCCTGCCATAACAAAGAAGTACATCCTTGAGGAGGATGGTCTAAAATATGTAAACCTAGAGGTTGATCAATTGTAAAATTTGCTAGCCAATCTACTACTCTATTCCCCTCCCGCAAAACATGAGTTATACAGACTTGCCAATCTTGGTCGCAGAATTGTTGAATCTTGTTCAGAAGAGAAGCATGCATATGAGAAGGGGGAAACCCATTGATAATAAACTGAACATCAACATTTGAATCACTCTTTATCCACACCTTTGTGAACTCCCTGTCCTTGGCTAATTGTAGAGCTGTTAAGATCCCCTGTAACTCAGCTGAAAGAATCGTCCCTGTACCCAAGTTACGCCCAAAACCATGCAGCCAACGACCTCCTGCATCCCTGAAAACACCCCCCACAAGCAACCCGTAAACCACCTTGTTTGAGGGAACCATCAACATTGCATTTAATCCAATCCTCCTGGAGGAGTCCACCCAACATCCTTTGTGCAATATGTCTGCTGCATGTGTGGCATATGTTGCAACGAAGAATTAACCTCTGTAACTGTTCTCCCAATTCTTTGAGCCACCTCCCTTGGAGAAAAAATTTTGTTCTGCATACACACCTCATTTCTCGCATTCCAAATTGCCCAAAGTGTAACTCCAAAGACTGAGTGATAATCCTTGTTACGGCTAGGAGAAATATTAGCCTTTATCCAATCTTCCAAATCCGCATTCCAATTGTGACTAGGGACATCTCGGTGAACCAAATGAAGATCCTTCCACACCAAGCTGGACACGGGGCAATCACGAAGGATGTGCGTTGCAGTTTCCCGTGAAGCGTGGCACAGGGGGCAAAGATAATCTTTTATTAGTCATATTTTCTTTTCTCATTTTATTTTGTAATTTAAAATCTGTACAGACTTGTATTCCTGTTTCTATTATAATATTATGAATTTGACCATATGTTAGCATATTATACATAACAGGTTTACCAAAATGTTTTTCTAAATTTAATTTTACCTTTTCTGAAAATAATTTAGGAAGTCCAGCTATAAATCTTTCTTTCCAAAATCCTGCAAATCCATCATCTCTTAACGTTATTTTTTATAAAAATGTATCTTTGTACCACCTATAATCTGACATTGTTGGACAATATAAGTTAGCTAATTGACTAGCAACTCTTTCTTTAAATACATTTGGATCTCCTACAAAATTTTGAATTATCGAATATATTAACGTAGCGACTACATCTTCTTCATTGTTTTCTGTCTTTATCCTATTTAATATTGCATTCCTATCTTCTTCATTACACAAATTATCCTACCATCCTTTTAACTGTCCTGTAAATCCATGAATTATTGCTAAAGCTGCCCTTTTATCTGAACAACCTTTAGATTTGTAGGCAGTTGCTGCCATAGACATTTGACAAGTTAAATCTAATATTGATTGTTCACTTAAGCCATCTAGACTCCATTCACATATATCCCCCCAAGAAAAAGAGTTTTGAACAAACTCTCCTCTTTCTTCAAATTGAACATCAGCCGGGGAAGACCTTGGATAATAGTTTCTTAGTTTAGAAAAATTTCTTAATTTATTAACAGATAATTCTGAATCTTTATTTATTGTATTTATTGTGAATTTCTCTAGATTTAAATTTTCTAATTTCTTTCTTATTTCTTCTACTTTAATATCAGTTTTACTTTCAAATTTTATGGCTTCTAATTCTTTTTCAGGAACATTAAATAATTTATAAATAGGTTTAACAGGAGGCTTTACAATTGAACTAGTACTAGGGACATCTTTATTTTGTAGTGTTTCTATTCTAGTTAAATGTTTAGATACTATTTCTAACATAAGGTTTAAGTAATTTAATTGAGAGTGTATTTTCTTAATATCCCTTTTCTACAGGTTTCTCTTCATTACTAATATCTTTACAAGGACTAGCTTCAATTTCTAAATCTTTTGTTATTTGCAAATTTATTCCTTGATTTGAAGGGTATTCTGATTCCACTACTTGATTAGTTATAGTTTTCCAAGTATTAGTTATGTTATTTAAAGGATACAAATTTTTTGATTCTTTTATTAGCGTTTCTCCACTATAATTTTTAAACCAATCAAAGAAATATACATTTATTTTATTTTCTTTCATATAATTATAATATTTTTCCCTAAATAATGTTACTTGTTCTTTATTATATGTTGAAAAGTACCAATCTCTCATGTCTTTATTATAATCGGCATTAAAGTCTTTTCTGATCAATTCCTTATCTATTTCAAAGGGTGATTCATTAGATAACATATTTAATATTTATGATGCAGTAGGTGAGTATTGAGGTGACTCTGATTTGGACGTCTCTTGATATAAAGGTTTTGATATCTTGGGAATGGAGTTATCTAACCCCCTTAAATCTACATTAATGGTAGATTCATCTACTGAATGTCTAGAAGAGGTTGGTTTTAATAATAATAATAATATTATTATTATTACTATTATTATTATTATTACTATTACTATTATTATTATTATTGTTATTTTTATTGTTATTATTATTATGTTGTTTAAAAACTTTTAAAAATGTGGACCCATAATAAGGATGACAATTGAGCCCAAGCTTGATGGATACCTGTGCAAATTACCCGTAATGAATAGAGTAAAGAACCGCTATAATTAAGCAGGTACGGTCGTGGATACGAGTAATAGTCGACATTTTTTTGGATGGGCGCAGGTACTGGCACTATGGTGTCCAACCCGCCCCATACACATATTAAGAAAAGTGCTAGCAACACACTCCTTATGATTGGTTGAAAGTCACATGAGTCCACCACATTGGGAGTGGGACCCACATAATTTTATGGGATCCATGCGAATTTTAACCAATCACAAGGAGTGTGTTGGTAGCACTCCTCATATAATAATTTTATTAAAATTTCTAATATATTTATATATTTTTTAAATCCGATACATGTTACAAAATAAAATTAAAATTAGAATCATATCAAAATCATAATAATAAAACCTTTGAAAGTCTTGAACTCTAGATTGTAAAACCCTAATTTAAGTGATTGTCCCACCCATTTGAGTCATTTTCTTTCACCCTGGTCTATGTCTGCGGCGGCGGCGTACCATCTTTAATCAATGTTGTTAAACCCGACTTGGACCGATCGATCGAACCGGTTGGACCGATAATCATTTGTATAACCGGTCCGAGTCTCTTATTAGATGTAGCATGTAAGTGAATTGGAGGAAACTAGATTGACTCGGGTGATTTCGGCTGAAAACCCGGTAACTCACCCGAGTTTGATGAACCAAACAAGCCATCCCATTTTTAATTTAGAGTGCAACAACGTCAGATAGCCCTAACCCATGTGCCTGGGTGAAGTCTTTATCTTCTAGTTTGAACCATAACACCCTGGGTGAAGTCATCCTTCGATGCTCAGTCATCGATGATACCTTATGTCACTCATTAAGTCACTGGCCAGAGCCATGCACATACCGGTTGGTCGTTCTAGTTCAGTCATCATCTACTCCGCACATGCAAACTGCAAATTGCAAAATCTGTGTGAGAGAGAGAGGGGGAAAGAAAGAAAATAAAGTATTTGTTATGTATAATACTTTGAGTCGTTGACACTGTTTTTGGTTGGAAAAAGGACATGGGGAAGAGAGAAATAGAAAAGGTAGAAATAGTGGTGAGATACAGATGATTTTTTGTCTGTTTTGTGTGAGAGAAATAGATAAGAAATTAAATGAAAATAGGAGTTTAATTTAGTTGTTTGGTTTGAGAAAAGAGGTGAGAAAGATATTGTATATTTTATTATTATTTTATCAACTAATCCTGACAAATCTATAATTAATAATTGATTCTCTTTGTGCAAAAATCGATTTCAAAACCTTCCATAATAGATTTTAACTTATGATATAACTAACTAGCTATCAGATGTAGTGAATCGATTTCAAGGCATATGGAAAACAATTTTCATGGCTTTTAAACCATTATTTGGAATAAATGGTAGAGGATGTTGAGTCTCGAGGGTTCACAACCTTTAGACCCTCCATTAAAGTTTTGATGATAACAAATAAAAGAAATAAATATGCTAAGTAATTTTATATTTCTCATATTTCAGAAAAGCTTCAAAAAGGTTCAAACTATTTCAAACTTTAGACAACATCAAGCTTTGGACAACTATGGAACCTGTCTGAAGGCACTCATTTATCTGAAGTATCAAAGCATATGAAGACTCACTTATTTGAGGTGTCAAAGCGCCTGATACATTCACCTTTCAGAAATACTAAAGTAAAATATCATATGCACCTCGAGAAGTACAAATTAGCAAAGAAAGAAAAGATAAAAGACTACTTTCTGGAGCATTTAAAAGTCTTGCACCAAAAAGATAAATTGCACTGCACAAGCCTTCAGGAAATCCAAAACAACGTCGAACCTGACTTACCCAGAGTTTTTTTTGTCTCTCAACGACTTCAAAGCATTTAATGCCTATCAAAATGGGAAGATTGCAAGAGAGATAAGATGGAAGGTCTATGTATACAAAGAGAATCCAACATGAAGTAGTAGTCATTAGATTGAATTTTTTAAGCCTTCTTACAGTGCAAAAACTCTGTAAAAATTTCTAGAAATTTCTTTTTACATTTAAACTTGCATATCCTATACCAAGTACAATTGACCCTTGTACAAATTTGTTACAAGTTACTTGTCCAAAGTAGCTTATTTCACTTCAAAAAAACAAAAGTTTGTAGAGCCTCAAGCTGCTTGCAAGAGTGATGAAGGTCCCCACAAACCAACACGAGTCTTTCCAGCATGCTTTGTCCTTACTTGCACACTTTCCGGGAAACTTCCCAGAAGGTCATGTTGCAGTATTTACAAGCGTACCAATATCGCAAGAGTATAATAGTTTTAAAAGTACAGGTTGTCGTACCCACGAGGAACTCGAACTACTATTAATTCGACACAATTTAGTTCACTGAGTATTTACACAAGAACTTTGAAATTTGCATTTTGTTTTTTGTGGAAAGTTTGGCAAATGAGTTCATAAAATTAAATAAAAACAATAAAATAGGATGAAAACATATATATGAGATGGGGATTGAACTCATCGTTCTCCCTCCTCCGTATTCCGCTAGTTCCTGTATTTGCACTCTCTCTAGGTCGATCCCTCAAACCTAGAAACCCTAAGAACATACCCTTGAATATCGATTCCTCCAATATCCAAACATATATTCACGAATTCATTGACATTGATGCAATACACTAAAGTCGTCTAGACCGATTCCTCCAATCTAAAGACCCTAAGAATATACCCTTGAATACCGATTCCTCCAATATCCAAACATATATTCCAACATTAAAAACAAGTATTCAAGCAATCGATAGATCAAATATCTATTCCTAGAATATTAAACCCACCAAGTAGAAACGTTTAGTTCGAAATCAAAGAAATGCCTCTCGGCCAAAACTAAGATTTGATATCAAGAACTATCTCGTAAAATAGATTCAAGAGTTAATACAAAACGAAACTACCAATGTCAAATGAAAGTAAAATACAGAAATCTAAATGGAATATATTAGAGTTCGAAGACTTCGTTCAATCCCGGAGGAGGAGGAGGTTAGCCACTCATGGAGGAGGGCAACCCAAAAGGTGGAAGAGGCGGAGGCGCAAGCCCTGACAGAGGAAATCGGGAGAAGAGGATTACCCAAAAAGCTCCCTTGAAAAGCCTCACTTTTTTCTTTTATAATGCGTTCGAGAACCTGACGAGAAACTCGTGTGCGCTCAAGCACACTAAAAGTGTGCTTAAGCGCACCTTCAGAAGGAATGGTTGGGCCTCAAGTTGTCTTAATTTTGTGCGCTCAAGCCCACAAAAGTGTGCTTGAGCGCGCCTTCAGAAGGTGAGGAGCTTGGCTTCAGACTTTCAGGTTGTTTGAACCTTGTGTGTTGAAGCGCGCAAAAGTGTGCTTGGGAAGTTAGCTTTCTGCCCATTTTTACTTCTTGGCTGCTTCTTAAATTCCCTTTTCTTCTTCCAAAGCCTGTAAAAGGTAAACTTCCTCATCAAAATAGCTTCAAAACTCCAAAACTAAACTAAAAACTACATAGAACTAAATTCAAGTAATAAAAGGGAAATTAGGGGCCAAATTAAGAACAATTATCATCTCAAAGTGCTAAAATTACACATAAAAACTACTAATTCTAAGCACTTATCAACTCCCCCCAACTTAGCTTCTTACTTGCCCTCAAGCAAGATAACTCAATCAAAATGGAGCAAGCAACTATACACAAGCAAAACCAAGATTTTGTTTGAACAAAATTAATTCTCAATCATCAAACAGCCCAAACAATCAACATTTTCAACTCACAGATATTAGAATTTTTAGTCAAGTAGAATCAAGACAAGAGTACACTTCAGTTACTATAGCAAATAGACGAAGCAAAGGATTTATTCTCACAAGGAACCACTCTCAGTGTATGACTTCCCTGGGTGAGTGTTTCACTCATTCCTCAAAGTGATTGATCAGCACAGCCTTGCCAGTCATTTTTCATCAAATCACAGACACAATAATAGCATGAAACCTAAGGTCTTTGTGTTAGAAAAATCATGTTCCAAACATGCACAACAGAAATAAAAGGATCTATTTGTTTTTAAATTACACATGTTAATAGACAAAAATATCTGTGAATGCAAATAAAGTTTACCCGGTTGAAATCCAGAAAGTTTAAAAATTTTCCTTCAGAACTGTGAAGGTCCCACGTGTATCCGCACCGAGACTAATCTTTGCTTGTCAACACCTTGACTGTGAACTTCTTTCAGCAGAATATGAATAAAAGAGAGTGAAAACTATTTATCATTTGGATCTCTTCTTATGTTTTTTTATACAGTCACTTGCTCTTTATATAGCCATGAATTGTAACCGATTCGTAATCTGATATATATACTCACTCGTATCAGTGAGATCTTTATCCCCTCTTTCCTTACAATTCGAAACATAAGGTATCCATTTGCACTTTGGAATGTAGCTTCCTTATATAAAGCAATTTGATTTTCAATTTGACCAAGTCAAGATAAAAAATCAATCTTCTCTGTTTCAAAAAGATTTCAACCTTTGAAATAATAATAATAACAAAGATTATGCATTCCTCTATTCTAAATAGAATACATATCATTTATATTTTTGGTGCAAATCAATCTTCCTGATTTCAAAAAGATTTTAGCGTTTGAAATAATAATGATAACAAAGATTCTGCATTCCTCTATTCTAAATAGAATACATATCATTTATATTTTTGGTGCAAATCAATCTTCCCGATTTCAAAAAGATATTTCAACGTTTGAAATAATAATGATAACAAAGATTCTGCATTCCTCCATTCTAAATAGAATACATATCATTTATATTTTTGGTGCTAGCAAAAAATATAATAATATTTCACTTACAAGAAATATAATTTACTTGATGAAAATTAAATTCTTTAATTTAATTATCAAATAATAAATTTCTCTTTAGCAAAGATTAGAACACTCGTTAGTGTGTGACCCCGTAGGTTCAAAACTAAACCGGTAGTAAATTAACAACATTAATTTTACTAATCAAGATTGGCGTCTAGCAACACTCCTTAACGTTCGGATAGCATGAAATAATATTTTACATTTCCAAGAACCTTTAGAAGAATAATATAATATTTCCTTCCATCTTTATAACTCCAAATTAACTCTAGAATATGGTTTAATTGTCAAATTCTATTAAGTTAATATATAATGTAAAATCAAGAAACTCGTTTCTTTATTCTTTTAATTGCCTCGGACAAGGTCTTTATTTTTCATTATAGAGCTCAAACTCATTATCAAGAGTTGATGGATTCTTTCTTGATTAATCATTTAATTCTACAAGAATTTAATTATACCCAATAATCATTCATCTAGCACCTTAAGGCATTAGGTGTCCGAAATCAAAGTATAATAAATGTCTTGTTAATTATTATGATAATCTCAAGTCTAAGGAAATTATTATATTTCTTCACAAGAATTTCCTATTGACAATTATAAGGTAATGTTTAACCATCAGGAATTCTCCATTTGAGTCAGTTCAATAGTCATATTCCTATATGCACCATCTATATATGTAATTTAATAAATGAGATCTATTAATCTTTATCCAATAAAGACCATTACACATATATTGATCTATCTGGATGAATGATGTCCTATCCTCAATAATCCTATGATCAGGGACAGTTTAGATAAAAATTATGAAAGACTTATTTCTCATTATTATAATCTCTATTATAAAAATAAATCTCTAATTTTAATCAAGGACCTTATCACATTAATTATTTTCACAAATAATAAATATGATAATAAAACAATAAAATATAATTTTATTAATGCAAACATGATAGATTGGATCTTGGGCATACCTCATATTCCTAACAATCTTCCACTTGCACTAGAGCCAATTTGTCATGTACTTCATTCCAACCTCCCACTTGTGTTTATCAAACTCTTTAATACCAAGTGCCTTGGTGAATGGATCTGTTGCATTCTCCTTTCCATCTACCTTTAAAATCTTAACGTCACCACGTTCAATGATTTCTCTAATCAAATGATATCTTCTCAAGATATGCTTAGATTTTTGGTGTGATCTTGGCTCTTTTGCTTGAGCAATGGCTCCATTATTGTCACACAACAACGGAACCGACTCTTCTATTGAAGGAACCACACCAAGCTCATATATGAATTTCTTCATCCAAACTGCTTCCTTGGCAGCATCACTTGCTGCTATATACTCTGCTTCAGTTGTTGAATCTGCAACCGTAGCTTGTTTGGAACTTTTCCAACTGACTGCACCACCATTTAAGGTGAAAACATAACCTGAAATAGATTTACTATCATCTTTGTCTGATGCAAAACTTGCATCTGTATAACCTTTCAGCTTCAGTTCAGAGTCACCATAAATGAGGAATTGGTCTTTAGTTCTTCTTAAGTACTTAAGAATGGTCTTAACCACTTTCCAATGTTCCTCACCAGGGTTTGCTTGATATCGGCTAACTACTCCCGATGCGAAAGCGACATCGGGACGTGTACAAGTCATTGTGTACATGATAGCTCCCGCTGCACTGACATATGGCACTCTATTCATGCGTTCCCTCTCTTCAAGGGTCTTAGGACAATCCTCCCTACTAAGAGTAACTCCTATTCCTATTGGCAAATATCCCCTTTTGGAATTCTCCATGTTATACCTCTTTAAGATGGTATCGATGTACATGGATTGAGAGAGTCCAAGCAATCTTTTAGATCTATCTCTATAAATCTTTATTCCTAGAATATATGTTGCTTCTCCCAAATCCTTCATAGAGAATTGCTCAGATAGCCAAATCTTTGTACCTTGCAAAGATGGTATGTCATTTCCAATAAGTAATATGTCATCCACATATAACATTAAGAAAATAATTGCGCTCCCACTAACCTTTTTGTAAACACAAGGTTCTTCTTCACATCTAACAAAATCAAAATTTTCAATTGTTTTGTTAAACTGAATATTCCAACTTCTAGAAGCTTGCTTCAATCCATAAATAGACCTTTGCAGCTTACAAACTTTATTATGATCAGAAGAGGATATGAATCCTTCAGGTTGTGTCATGTACACATCTTCTTTTAGCTCACCATTAAGAAAAGATGTCTTCACATCCATTTGCCATATTTCATAATCATAGTATGCAACAATAGCAAGTAGAATCTGAACTGATTTGAGCATTGCCACAGGAGAAAATGTTTCGTCATAATCTATTCCTTCCTTTTGACGATATCCTTTGGCAACAAGGCGAGCCTTGTAGGTCTCGACCTTTCCATCTGCTCCAATCTTTTTCTTGTAAACCCATTTACAACCTATTGGTTTTATGTCCTTTGAAGCTTCAACTAAAGTCCATACTTCGTTGATCCTCATTGATTCCATTTCGGATTCCATGGTTTCTTGCCACTTCTTGTGGTCCAAGCTTCGTAGGGCCTCTTCATAGCTATTAGGGTCATCATCATTATGATCAACCCTATTTGTCGTGTCATCTTGGACTAATAAATTTAATCTATTTGGTGCACGATGTTCACGACTAGACCTTCTAAGAGTCACCTTAATTGTACATTCCCTTTGTACTTCATTAAGAGGTTATTGAGCTTATTCTAAAACTGGTTCATTAACCTGTTCTTGAACTACAATTGGTTCTTCAACCACAATTGTTAAAGGTAACCTTTGCGTTAATTTCAAAATATCAAGGAAAGGTCGCTCATTTTCCATCTCATGTTCTTGAGCATTTGTTGTTCCATTGGTTTCTTGGGTTTCATCAAGATCTATTTCTTTACCATGACAACTTCTACAAGAAATTCTCTTTCCAAAAAGGTTGCTCCTCTTGCTACAAACACTTTATGGTCAGAAGGGTAATGGAAATAGTATCCCATTGTCTCTTTAGGATATCCAATGAATCGACATTTGTCTGACCTTGCTTCAAGCTTATCCGTTTGCAATCTCTTAACATAGGCAAGACAACCCCAAACTTTAATATGCTTAAGACTTGGTTTACGCCCTTTCCATATCTCATATGGTGTTGTTGAGACTGACTTTGTGGGAACTTTGTTCAACAAATATGTCGCTGATTCTAATGCATATCCCCATAAATTAGTTGGAAGATCAGTGAACCCCATCATGGATCTTACCATATCTAATAAGGTTCGATTCCTTCTTTCAGATACACCAATGTGTTGAGGTGTTCCTGGAGGTGTCCACTGTGAGAGGATCCCATTCTCTTTTAAATGATCAAGAAAATCATTGCTAAGATATTCTCCTCCTCTATCAGATCTTAACACTTTGATATTCTTACCAGTCTATTTTTCAACTTCACTTCGGAATCTTATGAACATTTCAAATGACTCAGATTTGTGTTTCATGAGATACACAAAACCATATCTAGACATATCATCGGTGAAGGTGATAAAGTAATAATATCCACCTTTGGCTTGAATTTTCATAGGTCCACAAACATCTGTATGAATCAGTCCTAATAATTCAGAAGCTCTCTCTACTTTTCCAGTAAATGGAGATTTGGTCATTTTTCCTTTGAGACAAGATTCACAAGTTGTATATGATTCATAATCATACTGATCAAGGTACCCTTCCTTGTGTAACTTGTTAATTCTTTTCTCTCCAATATGACCAAGCCTACAATGCCAAAGATATGTTTTATTTACTTGATTATCCCTTTCTCTTTTGGAATTAGAAACATGCATAACTTGATTAAAGTTTACATCAGGTAAGACATAAATACCATGTTGGAGATAACCATTTACATACAAATCATCACCATGATAAATTGAGCAAATGTTATTATTGAAAATAATTCGAAAACCTTGTTTGTCCAACATAGAAATTGAAATAATATTCGAAATAAATTTTGGAACATAATAACAATTATCTAATACTAGTACTTTGCCAGTAGGCATTATTAACTAAACTGATCCTAAAGCTAAAGCAGCAACATTTGCTCCATTCCCAACTTGAAGATTGACTTCTCCTTTTTTCAACCCTCTAGTTATCCGTAGCCCCTGCAACATATTGCAAATGTTAAAACTACTACCAGTATCTAATACCCACATAGAAGAATCAGTAACAGTTAAAGAAATCATGGAAACATTTTTCATCATTGTCTCACCTTGTTTGTTTTCCTTCAGATAATCAAGATATTTCTTGCAATTTCTCTTCCAGTGTCCTTTTTCTTTGCAGTAGAAACATTCAACATTGCTTTTGTCAACCCCACCATTCTTATGTTTGGGTTTGGTCACACCACCCTTGGTTGCAAAAGGTTTCTTTTTGGGTTTAGACTTTCCTGTGCCCTTTTTCTTATTGGATTTTCCAACTACCATTATGGTTCCTTTGGTCTTATCAGAAGCAATTTGATTCTCATAATCAATTAACAAGTTCAGCATCTCATGCAGATCACAATCCATTTTATTCATGTTAAAGTTAACAATGAATTGCGAGAACGTTCCAGGGAGTGACTGCAAGATCAAGTCTTGGGATAACTTTTTCTCAAGTTTGCACCCTGACTTCTCAAGTTGTTCTATAAGATTAATCATCTTTAGAACATGGGGTCCTACTTGAGCATTCGCAGTCATGGTGGACCTAAACAAGTTCTTAGATAACTGATATCTAGCAGTCATGCTTTGTCCACCATACATCTTCTTGAAATGATTAATAATTTCAGCTCATGTAGTCTTCCAAGTACTTCTTATAAGCATTGGTCGCCTCTACATTATTTTGATCCTCAGGTTGGGGCACAACAGGCTTATCAATTACATCAATAAGCCTCTCGTGCATGAGAACAATTCTCAAAGTACGGTACCAATCATCAAAGTTGGATCCAACCAACTTTCCATCAGCGAGTATAGAATGAAGTGATATAGCAGACATTTCGAGATATCTAATAAAAGTTATAAATATGTCAGATCATATTCATTTAATAAATATATGCTCTAAAAATAAAATTTCTCCCACTGACTACAATAGCAGTTTAAGAAATAATTATTTCTACTTGTGAAAAATAAATGACTTAGAATTATGAGCAAATACTTGGTTGTCAAGTCATTTCTCATGCACGTTTTAAGGCATACAATTTTTCACCAAAAATAATATAATAAATAGTCCTCTGGTTGTCAGGTCGCTCCTATTAATTAGTATCATAAAATTAAATTAATTTTATACTCTCCTAGGTTGTTTAGGCACTCAGTATAAATTAATTCTAATTAAATTACATCTTATGCCATAATTAATTACAAGTCCCCTGGTTGTCAGGTCGTTCCTAGTAATTAATATACACCTAGTATACTATATAAAAGGTACTAAAATTAGGCAATTGAAACCATTTCAAGTAGCATATATTAACTATTAAATTTCTCATGATAAAATATTAACACATTAATATTTTATAATTCTGAATTATGTCATGCAATTTTTTTTTAATACTGCTACTAAAATTAAATCCAAATATTTATATTAAAAATAGCAGCAACATAAAAATATATACACATTTTTTTTTCGATATGCCAATTCAAATCATGTGGGTAACGTACAATATATATGTATATACGTTTGAAACAAATTTAATTGTCAAATCAGATTTGACCTTCACGTCATGTCCAGCAATTTATTTAAAAGAAAACAAAATAAAGCCATTATTTCCAGGGAATGACATATGCTAGACTATAACAGAGGAACAAGAGACAATATCATATCAACAGGCTTTCACGAATTACTAGCATGTTAAAAAATAACAGAGTGTACAGTGACTAATCTTGTCAAACGTATAGGTTCCAAAAACCTATTATTTATATTTTACAGTATAATTTATAACACAAAATCATGCTCTGAAACCAATTATTTAAAAAATCATGTTCCAAACATGCACAGCGAAAATAAAAGGATCTATTTGTGTTTAAATTACACATGTTAATAGACAAAAATATCTGTAAATGCAAATAAAGTTTACCCGGTTGAAATCCAGAAAGTTTAAAAATTTTCCTTCAGAACTGTGAAGGTCCCACGTGTATCCACACCGAGACTAATCTTTGCTTGTCAACCCCTTGACTGTGAACTTCTTTTAGCAGAATATGAATAAAAGAGAGTGAAAACTATTTATCATTTGGATCTCTTCTTACGTTTTTCTATACAGTCACTTGCTCTTTATATAGCCATGAATTGTAACCGATTCGTAATCTGATATATATACTCACTCGTATCAGTGAGATCTTTATCCCCTCTTTCCTTACAATTCGAAACATAAGGTATCCATTTGCACGTTGGAATATAGCTTCCTTATATAAAGCAATTTGATTTTCAATTTGACCAAGTCAAGATAAAAAAATCAATCTTCCCTGTTTCAAAAAGATTTCAACCTTTGAAATAATAATGATAACAAAGATTCTGCATTCCTCTATTCTAAATAGAATACATATCATTTATATTTTTGGTGCAAATCAATCTTCCCGATTTCAAAAAGATTTCAGCGTTTGAAATAATAATGATAACAAAGATTCTGCATTCCTCTATTCTAAATAAAATACATATCATTTATATTTTTGGTGCAAATCAATCTTCCCGATTTCAAAAAGATTTCAACGTTTGAAATAATAATGATAACAAAGATTCTGCATTCCTCTATTCTAAATAGAATACATATCATTTATATTTTTGGTGCTAGCAAAAAATATAATAACATTTCACTTACAAGAAAAATAATTTACTTGATGAAAATTAAATTCTTTAATTTAATTATCAAATAATAAATTTCTCTTTAGCAAAGATTAGAACACTCGTTAGTGTGTGACCCCATAGGTTCAAAACTAAACCGGTAGTAAATTAACAACATTAATTTTACTAATCAAGATTGGCGTCTTGCAACACTTCTTAACGTCCGGATAGCATGAAATAATATTTTACATTTCCAAGAACCTTTAGAAGAATAATATAATATTTCCTTCCATCTTTATAACTCCAAATTAACTCTAGAATACGATTTAATTGTCAAATTCTATTAAGTTAATATATAATGAAAAATCAAGAAACTTTTTTTTTTATTCTTTTAATTGCCTCGGCCAAGGTCTTTATTTTTCATTATAGAGCTCAAACTCATTACCAAGAGTTGATGGATTCTTTCTTGATTAATCATTTAATTCTACAAGAATTTAATTATAGCCAATAATCATTCAACTAGCACCTTAAGGTATTAGGTGTCCGAAATCAAAGTATAATAAATGTCTTGTTAATTATTATGATAATCTCAAGTCTAAGGAAATTATTATATTTCTTAACAAGAATTTCCTATTGACAATTATAAGGTAATGTTTAACCATCAGGAATTCTCCATTTGAGTCAGTTCAATAGTCATATTCTTATATGCACCATCTATATGTGTAATTTAATAAATGAGATCTATTAATCTTTATCCAATAAAGACCATTACACATATATTGATCTATCTGGATTAATTATGTCCTATCCTCAATAATCCTATGATCAAGAACAGTTTAGATCAAAATTATGAAAGACTTATTTCCCATTATTATAATCTCTATTATAAAAATAAGTCTCTAATTTTAATCAAGGACCTTATCACATTAATTATTTTCATAAATAATAAATATGATAATAAAACAATAAAATATAATTTTATTAATGTAAACATGATAGATTGGATCTTGGGCATACCTCATATTCCTAACACTTTGAAGGTTGTAATGAGGCTGGGTTTCCAAGAATTATTATTTTTCTGGATATTCAAATTCACACTTTTGGGAATAAAGAGCTTTTATTAAAGTTATGCACAATTTACACTACCCCCACTTTTCACACTTGGAATCCCTTTTTTCTGGATTAACAACCCTCATTCCTTTCTTCTTTTTCTTTCATTTCTATGTACAACCATTTTTTCTTTCTTTCTTTTCTTTTCTTTTTTTGTTCATTTTTCTTTTTCACACCAGGGTTGTTTTTGAATTTTCAACTCTTCTCTCTACATGCCCAAATCATCAGAGTAATGCAATACCCATTCAATTACACAACTTGCATCTAAGCTCTCTTTCCCTAAGCATGGAGGGAAGATTAATTCAATTGTGTGTGGGGTGCAGGTTATTAGAACAACAATTGGCTCAATTGAGTTATCCAAGAAAGTTGCTTACTCATGATGCAAGGTTGGCTATTTGGCACTAGGCTTAAAGAGAAATTCAACAAATTTGCCAAAGTCATTTTCATGCTTCTAATGATAAGTAACAATGGAAAATTAAGGCAAGACAAGCTTCACAAATCACAGTGAGACTCTTAATTTTCTTTTGGTTTCACTCACTCACTTGCTCAAAAGAATATGGTTCCTTAATTAAACCGCTCAATTGCTACAAAAATTTGCCTTCTTCACCATCATGTACAAAACTCTATGTCTACTAACTGAAAAATTCTTCTTCTTTCAAGTTTTCAATTTCTTCAAAATTTTTAAAATTTTCTGTTCTAAGCCACAAAGATGAAATTGGAAAAATTGATTTACTTTTCAAACAAAACTTTACCAAAAAGAAAAATTTTCTCTGTGATTTCCAAAAAATTGCTATACTCCTAAGTCAAGCATAGTGGTTTAAATGAGAAACAGCCAAAATAGCATTCAAACATTCAATGCATCCATTATCCATAACCAAAGCTACCTAATATTCAAACTACAAACAGAAAATAAACTACTCCTACTTACTAAAATTTAAAAACTGAATTGAAATGACAAGAAAAATAGTAGAAACAAGTAAAACACCCCTCTCACTGCATGGTGTCATCCCCATCATTGCTATCAATTTCCTGGTCCTAAGCTCCAACATCAAATGGTCCTGCTCCCCCCGAGAAAGAAGGCCTGCCCTCGGGCCATGAAACCAAGGCAGAAAACTGCTCCGGTGGAGGCTAAGGCTAAGATCCAGGGACATGGGAAGACATGGACATGTAAGCATTGCGGAAGGAGCCATTAAGAACCACTTGTCCTTGATGAATGACGGCTAGCTGGCTCTGGGTGTGCTGCTAAGAAGCTCAATGCATTGGTTGGAAAGCTCTATACATAAACAATGAAGCTCGAGTCAAACAATTAAGCATTAGGCACATGGTTCAAGCATTTTCTCAAATACCTCGAGAGCTTAAATTTTTCACATTGAATCAAAGGGAAAATCATGAAATTTCACTTCAAGCACTCACAAGAGTTAATCCAATGATACAATGTGTTCACAAGAGCTGTTTAAGCAAGCACAAGTTATTCGGGCATTTTACCAAACACATGGTGAGCATGCAATTTTGTATTGAAAAAGAACATGCAAGCACAACCCACTGCTTCCAAAATTCACAAAACCAATAGAAGCACACAATCATTCCAATCAAAACAATTGAAGCAATTAACCTCATGAATTTCTAAAAGAAAAGTTTACCCTAACTAAACTAATGTGCCTCCATGGAGAAGGAGAGATAGAAAAGGGAAGAATGGAATGAGAGTCTAACCTTGTATGCCCAATAGATGAAGGAAGAAGAAAAATGTAGGATGGGAGCTTGAGTTGTGGAAGAAATTTAGAGAAGAGTGGGGGAAAGGGGATGTTGTGGTGTGTGAGGGAAAAGAATAAGAAAGAAGGAAAGAAAGCTGAGTGAAGAGGAGAAGATGGGTGCGCGCAAACGAGGGGCTAAAATGAACTTAAAGTGCTGACTGAATGTGCCTGCTTGAGCTCACCTGAAGTGCGCTCAAGCACACTTAACTCAGAGGCTTCAGGGAATCTTAAGAAAATTAGTGCGCTTGAGCTCACTTTTGTGTACTCAAGCACACCCTGGGTAGAGGTAACAAATACAATTAACAAAACTGCGTGCTTGAGCTCATCTGAAGTGCCCTCAAGCACGCACAAGTCAGACAGCTCCAAGATTTTTTTTAAGATTCGAGCATTCGCGCTCAAGCGCACTTCAAACAGAGGGCCCCAAAGATTTAAGAAACAAGCGTGCTTGAGCACACTCTTGTGCGCTCAAGCACACTTCAAACAGAGAGCACTAAAAAATTTATGAGCTAGTGCGCTTGAGCACACTTTTGTGTGCTCAAGCACACTCAAGTTAGAGAACACTGGACAATTTTTGAGCTAGCGTGCTTGAGCACGCTATTGTGCTCTCAAGCACGCTCAAGTCAGAGAAGTAGAGAAAATTTATGTGAGCCAGAGCGCCACTCTCAAGTCAGAGAGCACAAAAAATTTTAAGAAACAAGCGTGCTTGAGCAAACTTTTGTGCGCTCAAGCACGCTTCAAACCGAGAGCTCCAAAAATGTTAAAAAAACATGCGCTCTCAAGCACACTTTTGTGTGCTCAAGCACGCTCAACACAGAGAGCACTTAAAACTCAGTTTTGACAGCATCAGTTATGCAGAAAAACTCTGTGTGTTCAGCTCAAATTTTCCTAACTTTCAACACTATTTTCTTTCACAATTCTTGCTCAATTTAATTCAATTCAATCCCTAAATTCTTCTAAATCAAATCTCCTATGGGCACTTCAATTTTCACAAAATCTAAACTAAAATTGAGTTCTAAAACTCAATTTTCCTAAAACAATAAAAAACACACACTCACAAGCATTCAACCACCTCAATTTAGCGTTCCAAACCTGTTTTCAAGCATACAATCACAAATATAACTCTAATTACACATATATGCATATTTAACAATTATAAAGTGATCAAATGTTGAAATTGGACTAATCAACACACAAACATGCAAATCTACACTAGATTAAATATCCTACACAAAACACACTTAAAAGCAGCTAAATTAGAATTCAAAAAGCAAAGACACTGGGTTGCCTCCTAAGAAGCGCTTGTTTAACATCACATAGCTTGACGTCTGTTTCCATTATGGTGGCTGGAATTGAAACCTTGTGGTGAGCCTTGGTGCTACACCACCAATTTCTTTTGACAACAAGCCCTCAAATACCATTGCTTCATGCAGATTTTTGACAGGGACTGGTTCTGACAATCTTGATCTCCTTTTGGACTTGGACCACACCACTAATTTCTTTGGCCTGACTCTTCTTTTTGTTGGTTTCTTGTTATGATCTACATGAGTCTTTTTTTTAAGCCTAGGAGATTTATGACAATTATCTCTCAATTTCTGGACCCCATGCAGCTGTGACCTACTGTCAGCATGAGCGACTCCTTGAGTAGAATCTACCTTAAAGCATTCTTGCTGACCTTTTTGTTGTGGAGGGGCTTTGAATACATTGAAGGTGACCTCATCATCTTGTGATCTAACCTTGAGTTTACCATTATCAACATCAATAATCACCTTAGCAGTTTTCATGAATGGTCGACCCAAAATTAGAGGCCCATCATGATCCTCCTCAATGTCCATGATCACAAAATCCACAGGAAAAACAAATTTATCCACCCTTACCAAAACATCTTCAGCTATGCTATAAGGGTGCATGATGGACTGGTCAGCCAGTTGAAGGTTCATCTTTGTAGGCCTCACCTCCAAGTCACCAATCCTCTTGAGCATCGATAAGGGCATTAAGTTAATGCTAGCTCCAAGATCAAGCATAGCCCTTCTCACTGGTAAAGCACTAATAGTGATTGGAATGGTGAAGCTACCAGGATCTTTTTGATTTTTGTGGTAGAGGCTTCTAAATGATAGCACTATAACCAGCCTCTAGCTCCACTATTTCTTCTTCTGTAAATTTCCTCTTCTTGGTCAAGAGGTCTTTCATGAATTTAGCATAGGTAGGCATTTGCTCTAATGCTTCAAGAAATGGAATATTAATTTGCAACCCTTTGAAGAGTTGCATGAAGCGAGCAAACTGCCTTTCCCTATCTTTTTTTGAAGGAGCAGGCGGATATGGCAATTTCTTCATTGGAGGCACACTGCCCTCATAGCTCTCTTTTTTCTTATCCCTCTCTTTTTTGTGTTTTTCTTTTTCCTCTCTTTTATAAACAATTTCTTCTTTATTCTTTTCTTCCTCTACCTCACAATCTCTTCTTTTCCTTTCACTCTCATTCTTTTCTCTTTCACTATTTATTTTGTCTTTTTCACTCTCCTCTCTTTGCAACAATTCTTCCTCAGCTGCCAAATTGTCCCCAATGCCTTTCCCTATTGTCACACCACTCCTTGTGGTGATAGCATGACACTGCTCCTTGGGATTGGTTTGAGTGTTGGCTGGGAATTTCCCATTTTTCTGCTCAGCTAAGTCTCTTGCCAACTGACCAACCCGTGTCTCCAAATTTCTGATTGCAGCCTCCATATTTTTCTGGTTGGCATTGGAGGTTTGCATAAATTTCTCCAAGGTATCCTCCAGTTTTGATACTTTGTCAGCAAGAGGAGAATACTGATCTTGGGGTTGGTACGGAGGCTGCTGCTGTCGTGAAGGTCCAACTTCTTGTTTCCAGGCAAAATTAGGTACTTGGCTATTTCTCCAACTTTGAGAATAATTATTCTGATAGAAATTGTTGGAGAAATTCCCTGGCCTTGGTTGATTATTCATGTACTGGATTTCCTCTTGTTGCACATTCCCACCATAAGAACAATGACCATTGGGGTGGTCACCTCCACAAAAATCACAGGCCATTTGTTGTTAGTGTTGACTAGAACTAGACTGCACAACATGGAGTTGTTGAGGCAGTTTGGCCATCTGTTTAGTGAGTGCCTCAATCTGTTGAGTGAGAATCTTGTTCTGAGCCAAGATCGCATCATTAGTGCTCAAATCAAGCACTCCCTTCTTCTGAACTACTTGCCTTCCATGTTGATCTTGTTGGTCAGTGGATGCCAATGCATCAATGATTCTTGTAGCTTGCTCAACATCCACAACCATCATGGTTCCTACTGCTACGACATCTAAAATCACTTTTGTGTCAGGCCTCAGACCTTGCAAAAGATATTAAGTTGGGCTATGTCTTCAAACCCATGATTTGAACATCACCTCAACAAGGATTTGAATCTCTCCCAGGCTTCACAAAATGGCTCATTTGGTCCTTGCCCGAAGGTGGAAATATCAGATTTTGCCTTGATGTATCTAGAGGGTGGAAAGAATTGGTTCAAGAATTTCTCCTCCACAATACTCTAGCTTGTCAGACTTTGATTAAGATGAGATTTCAGCCATTCTCTTGCTTTCCCTGCCAAAGAAAAAGGAAATAAACGTAAATATACAGCTTCTATATCTCCTTCATCAAAACCCATAGTTCCTATTAATTCATAAAAAGTAGAGAGATGAGTGTATGGATCCTCATGATCCATTCTCGTGAACCGATGAGCATTGATCAGGCTTAGAAAAGTTGGCTTCATCTCCAATGCTCTTGTAGTAGCTGGAATCGCGATGCTCGAGAAGTGTCTCGGTCCTTGCTGCATCGCATACTCTCCTAATGTTCTTCTTGGAGGAGGGGGATTTTGTTCAGCCATGATTGGTTCAGGAATTGGTGTTGGTTGTGGTTGTGGGGTAGAGGAACTTCCTGGTTCTTCTCCTTAAGTTGTTGTTTGCCTACTTCTTCTTCTTCTTCTATTGTTGTTTCTTCTAGCCGTTCTTTCAAATTCTTGATCGAACACTAGTTGATCTGCAGTAGCTTTGCCTCGAAGAAGCATATGAAACTCAAACAAGGATTAGTACCAAGTAGCAATTGAAGCTAAAATAAACTATGAACAAAGAAATAATTACAAAAATCCTAATGAACTAACTTGTGGAATCTATAGAAGTTACAAAGTTCCCCGGCAACGGTGCCAAAAATACTTGTTGTGGTGTTGGTAAGTGATGAGCATAATTTCACACATACTTTGCACCTTCAATTGCAGCTTTCTTAGAGTATAATTATAATCAAATTCATTGTTATAATTGGGATTTACCAAATTGGACTTAATTGGGCTTTAACTATAAATGTTTAAATTCGGATTTTTAAGCCTACTGACCTACCTGTCTTGTTTTGATGATATTGGGAGCTATAGGTGTCCGATTTGAGTGATTCCAGTGGCATTGGAAAGCTAACTTCCTGGGCTTTAATTTGATAGGTCATATGACTATACTCCACTGAGCGACGAGGTGCGGTTTTCAATTTGAAGTTGACGTTCAGAAGCTGTCTGAAGCTGAGCGGGAACAACAAACTTCTTAAGTAGTTGTTGAAGCAGTTTTAGTCTTTTGGGCCTGAAACCTATTAGCCTAGGCCCATTTTACCTCTGCCATTAGATTAATCTTGTGGTTTAGGGATTAGTATAAATAGGGGCTGTTGCAATTCTGTTAGGGCAACCTTTGGACACACATTTCACGTCACTTTTCCCTTTTTCATTTTTTACAGATTGAAGTTGGGGGGACGCTTGGCTCTCTCCTTCTCTCTGTTTTTCTAGATTTTCTTCTTCTTCTTTTTCTGCATTTTCATTTGCTGTTCTTCCTCTTATGGATTGCTAAACTTTTGAGGATTGATTCTTGAGTGATTTCCAATCGGATTCTGAGGTTTATTTCTATTCAAATTCGTATTTCAATTTCTGCAGTAGATTCAATTTCATCTTTTCCTTTAGAATTCTGGTTTTGAATCTTGAATTGGATTTGAACGCTTGTTGATGATTCAATTCTGTTCTTCACTAAGAATTCTGATTTAGTTTGCTTCATTCTAAACAACCAACTGTTTGCTTAATTCAGGAGGTAAAGGATTAGAAATCTCATACCAGTACGCTTAGTCTGGTCACCAGTACGCTTAGTCTGGTTTAGCAAGTTCGCTTAGTTCTTGAGTGAGATTATTGTTGAATTAATTGACGCTTGTTCGGTTAATTCGAATTTATTCTGGAAATTGAGTTCGATGTATTTTTAACCGATGAAGGATCCAATTGTGAATGAACAAGAGAATCAATCTGTTTCCTTACATCGTTTTATTCCTTCTTCCTTACTTGCGAAACTCTGTTTCTAAACAAACAACCAAAACCCCCCTCTTTCTGTTACGTTTTGAAATTCTGCACTGTTAAGACAGTCCCTGTCTTAAGACCGTCTGAAGTCTTAAGACAGCCTGAACTCTTAAGACAGTCTGAAGTCTTAGGACCGTCTGAAGTCTTAAGACCGTCTGAAGTCTTAAGACCGTCTGAAGTTCTGTCTTAAGACCGTCTTAAGTCACTTGTCTTAAGTTCGATCTGAAGTTCTGGTTCCAAATTTTGGGACTGAAATCTGATATTCTGAATTGTTATTGAATTCCTTGAGAGACGTTTAGTTTGAAATCAAAGAAATGCCTCCTGGCCAAAACTAAGATTTGATATCAAGAACTATCTCGTAAAATAGATTCAAGAGTTAATACAAAACGAAACTACCAATGTCAAATGAAAGTAAAATACAAAAATCTAAATGGAATACATCGGAGTTCGAAGACTTCGTTCAATCCCGGAGGAGGAGGTTAGCCACTTGTGGAGGAGGGCAACCCAAGAGGTGGAAGAGGTGGAGGCGCAAGCCCTAACAGAGGAAACTTGGAGAACAGGATTACCCAAAAAGTTCCCTTGAAAAGGCTCACTTTCTTCCTTTTATAATGCGCTCGAGAACCTGACACGAAACTCGCGTGCGCTCAAGCACACCAAAAGTGCGCTTGAGTGCACCTTCAGAAGGAATGGCTGGGCCTCAAGTTGTCTTAATTTTGTGTGCTCAAGCCCACAAAAGTGTGTTTGAGCGCGCCTTCAGAAGGTGAGGAGCTTGGCTTCAGACTTTCAGGTTGTCTGAACCTTGTGTGCTGAAGCGCGCAAAACGAACACTTTTGGGAAGTTAGCTTTCTGGCCATTTTTCCTTCTTGGCTGCTTCTTAAATTCCCTTTTCTTCTTCCAAAGCCTGTAAAAGGTAAATTTCCTCATCAAAATAGCTTCGAAACTCCAAAACTAAACTAAAAACTACATAGAACTAAATTCAAGCAATAAAAGGGCAATTAGGGGCCAAATTAAGAACAATTATCATCTCAAAGTGCTAAAATTACACCTAAAAACTACTAATTCTAAGCACTTATCAGGTCACCCACCCCAGATTTGCTCCAAGCCAGGCACGCCTAACTATGGAGTTCTTATATCATGGGCTTTCGAAAAGAAGATTCATCTTGTTGGTATAATTCTCCCCAACAATTTCCTTTAAGCTATCCTCAACTGTACAGTCTCATACTTGCATATTCTCTGGATCCCTCTCATTCGGGTGTGGGCTCGGTTCATCCATGTGTCCCTTTTTGCTTAGAAGCTTGCCAGGAGCCGCTCCTTGTCCGTGCCTCTTTTGCATTTATTTTGTCATGATAGAGAGTGCAATGAGCGTGAAAGGAAGGTCATAAAAAGATTTTCGAGGAAGATGAAAGAGAAGACTGAGAGAGGGAGATTCCTAGTGGTTGTTATATTGATGACTTGGTTCATTATTGGTGTTCTAATTTTAAATATTGAGGGAGATATATTGAGGAGATATGTTTTGAGGTTTATGGGGAGCTTTGTGAATTGAGATTTGGGGGTAAATGTATCCATTAGGTCACTATAATTATGTAATGGGATGTGTTTTATGTTGATAAATTTGTATGGATTTTGTGTTAGAGCTCTTAAGATAATGCATGCCCACGACTTAAAACCTAACGGACTCTAAAGAGAAATGGAAATGACTCTTAAAATAAGTCATGTCCACGTCTTAATCAAGTCATGCTAAAATGCCAACTTATTTTTTTTTTCACTAGCAAATGGATGGGGAACAAGTCTGGCCCACATTTATTGCAATTAAAAATCCATAGGATTCAATTTGAGAAAAGAACAGGGGAACTAAAATCACCTAAACATAAAGAGTGTGTTTGATAAAATTAGTTGAAAATCTATTTAAAAACTTAAAATCTAGTTGAAAGCTGATTAAATATTGAAAAATTAGCTGATTTGATTTAAAATATTTGGTAAAATTAGCTGAAAATGACAAAATAACATATAAAGACACAATTAATTATTAAATAACGATGAGTGAAAGTTGTTAAGAGATAAAATTATTATAATTTTTCAACGAATAACTGAAAAATGAAGTTTTTTTAAAAAGCTACATCAAGTAATTTAAAAAAAAATTAGTAGTTACCTAAAAAATTATCTTACTAAACATTGATTATATTAGAGAAAATTAGCTAAAAAGCTAGCTGAAAGCTGAAAAGGTAGTTGAAAGCTGAAAAGCTACCTGATTTGATTGAATGTGTTTGGTAAAACTAGCTGAAAATGGTAAAATGACATATAAGGATATAATTAATTATTAAATAATGATAAGTGGGGATGGTTGAGGGATAAACTTATAATTAATTTTAAGTTAGTAGTTGAAAATCAGAGTTTTCTTAAAAAAGATACCTTAAGTACCTTTTAAATCTAGTAGCTACTAAAAAAATTACCTTACTAAACACAACTGAAATAGTTTCAGCTACTAATTTCAGCTTTGAGATAACTGAAATGATTTACCAAACCCACTCAAAAGTGGGGTTTTCACACTTTGATTTTGCCTCCTTCCCTCCCTCGTTTCCTATCATTTCATTTTAAACGTAAGAATATCAGGGTAAAAAAACAAAATAAAAAAAAATTAAAAAGCCCGCCCCGGAGCCTCCTTCGCTTGTCTCCCGTTGTAATTGAGCGCCATTCTCATTTCCCAGCTGAGTTTCAGGTAATCATCATTCATCAGTTTCTGTCTTCTTCATTCCCTCCATTCCATCGTATCGTTCCATTGTTTTATCTCCCATTTCTCATTTCTTAACTCTTATGCTCACCACCTCCACTGCTTCACAGCTTAGGGTTTTATTTCACTCACGCCATCTGCTCCTCGCTTTCATCATCACTTTATCTGAATCACTTTCCATTTTGAATTTCCTGGACAAGCTCAGTGTTCGTTAGCGTTACTAGATATGGAAACGGATGAGTCCTGTCGAGTTCTTCCCTTTCAGCTACAATTCGATAAACCCCTCGCTTCTCAGGTTTTGTGGATTCCACGTTCCCTTCTGTTACTGTTAGTTTACGACATGCCGTTTTTACGGTTTGTTCGCTTTTGTGAATGAATTTGGAATAACAGATTAAAATTGCGGAGTGGAATCCCGAGAAGGACTTGCTTGCCATGGTTACTGATGACTCTAAGATCTTGCTCCATCGTTTCAATTGGCAACGATTGTGGACCATAACCCCAGGTCTCTCTATTTTGTTCTCTTGGATTTATTTTTTTTTTAAATTTAAATTGCTGGTAAAAATTGCTTATGCGATATTTTGAATGCTCTGTAAAATGGTTAGCCTTGAAGCAATAAATACCGTGTTATTCTTTTTCTGTAGGAAGATGCATAACATCCTTGTGTTGGCGTCCTGACGGCAAAGCAATTGCTGTTGGCCTTGATGATGGAACATTGTCACTGCATGATGTTGAAGTGGGTGGTGGTTTTCTTTTTTTAAAGATTAATCTTTTTAGTAATTTGTTCTTGATAATTTTTTTCCCTATGCTTCTAAGTATGTGTTGGTAAATGTTTTATTTCATATGGTTCCCTAAGAAACTAAACAATGTATTTTGGAGCTTCTCAGTGTTCCTTGATTGACTGTTTATTTTGAGCCTCTTGCTGTGTACTTTCACCTTGGTGACATTGTTGGAAATTTATACTGACCATGATTGTGGACCAAAGATTCTACTTGTTCAAGATGATTTGGATAATAAGATATTTGAAATTTGCTAGTCTAATAAGTAAGCAATAAGATATTCTTCAATCCATGGAAGGAACATCAGTGAAAATCCAACAATATATGTACCTGAACAGGCTTGTTTTTTCTGGTCAATATTTTTCTTAGTTTTCCTAGGAAGATGAGATAAAGTCTTAGAGCTGTTTAATGTTTTTACCTGATAGAGAAAGTGGATCTGTTTCTTTTGCAATGGTGCTTTTGTCTTTCTGCCAGTGCGTGGAAAGGGTTTATGGTTTATTTTCCTTTAATTTTTTTGTGACATACTAATTCCTGATATTTTCTTTAAGGTAGAATGGAAGGTTGTTAAGAAGCTTAAAATCACATTGTGCTGCCATCATATGTCTCAACTGGGTGGAGGACAGTCACCTTATTACAGTATGCTTCTTCCTGTCTAATGGCTACACTTCATATTTAGTTTGATTGATAAAAATTGCTTCAGTAGAATGTAGAATGTCACAAAGATAATTACAATCTACTAAAATAAGGTTTCTGTGTATAATGTGCACCTTGATTTTGCAGAATCCAAGAGACACATGATGCTTGCCCATGTGTTAAACTAATTCAAAATTTCTAATCACTAATTTACTATGTTAATCCTATCTGGACTAATTCATAGGATTGAAGGGTGGTCTGGATTAAATTCTTTGAATTTAAAATCAATAATAAAAGAAAACAATAATGACAAAGGGAACTAAATTGGATTAAAGGTGAAGAATGTAATATCGAGGTTGGGATATTGAATTCACTTAATTCATCCAATATATCTTAGTCATAAACTTAATCCAAGTCAATATTATGAAATTTACGAATAGACTTCCACAATTAACCAATGATTAATTCCTTAATTCATTGATTACAATTAAACTTGTCAAAAGTAATTAATTCCATTGTTCAATTCCAAAAAGAGTAATTTAAACACAGTGAAATCTAAACAACTACAACTACAAGACCCATTAGGTAACAAGATCAGGTAGGTAATTTATCAATTCCCAGTTAATGCATCAATTTCCCAATCAATACAAGAACCTAAAATCAATGAATGAGTGGCCATGTGAAAGAAGCATAAAGTGCAAAAGATAGTCTAAATTTCATTAACAGAGACTTGGATCCAATACATGTTCAAAATTAAGCTTTATCAATATCCCAACTAATGGGAATTAGCTAGATGTATGTAGTAGAAGAAAAAGAAATAGAGATCAAAGCGCATTCAATGCTCCTACATAAAGTGCCCTATTCTCCTATACTCAGTTGTCCTTAAGGTCAGAATTTTGTCACCTGAAAAAAGTATACTATTCTCTCTCTTCTCTTCTGACTTTTATATTCTGAATCTCTAATTGTCAGTGCCAAAGTGCTGACTTCCCAGTGCTAAAGTGCTATAGATCCTGAAAGGCCAAATTCACATGTTCCAGCACTAAAATGCTATAATCCCAGAGTTAAAGCGCACACCTAGCACCAAAGCACTAGTTCCCCAGTGCAATAGCGGTGGATATCTAGAGAGGAGTCCAAATATGGCTTCCAATGCCAAATCGCTGGCTCTACAGCACTGATGACCTAAATTTCTCTTCCTATTCCTTCATTCTCATCTGCTTCATCTTTTTACAATCAACAAAATTAAATTAAGATCTCACTGTAATGAATGCTCAAACGTAATTAAAATTCTAGCTAGACTCAAAATTCCCACATTAAGCTAAAATAAAAATAAAATTAAGATCCTAAACAGATAGGGAAAACCTAGTCCGAAAGTTATAATTGAGTGCTCAATCTAGTTTAATGCCCCAAATTCAAGTAAATATCAAGATTTATCAAGGAATTTAAAAAAAGTGTGAGGAAAGCAGTGTGAAAAGTGAAAAATAAAATACCAATTATATTCTTCTGGTTTATTGTTTCTCATTGATTAGTAAAAGTTTGTTCCAACTTCCAAACGAAAAACACCAAAGTATTTTATCTTTAACAGAAACTATAAACAAGTACCATCCCACATCAATTCTTCTTATATTGATGGTACGCAACTACTCATCCTCCCCCCTTTCAGTGTGTGTTTGCGTGTTTACTTCTCTTTTTGATTTTCGTGAAAGGGGGGTGGATTGCATCATATTGATTGGATTACATCTACTTTGTTTTTCTTTCTATGATTTTAATCTTTCCTCCTTTAATTTTCTTCCAGGATGACTATGGTCACACTTCAAAGTATGAAGATAGAACCTCCCGTTTCTTTCCTCCTGCTCCAAGTGTGCCTCGGATGCCTGGATTGGTATCCGGGGATAATGGCTTCATGGATGATGGTGAAGATTCATTTCAGGAGCTGTCAAACTCTTCGCATCAACGATTCAACATCCTATGTAGTGGAGACAAAGATGGAAACATTTGTTTTAGTATATTTGGCATCTTCCCTATTGGGAAAATTGTAAGTTATTTTCTGTCATAGAAGGTAGCTTTTTTCATAATACAAATAAATTGCTGAGCTGTGGTGCGGAAGTCCATCCTAACCTTTGGGTTCAGAATAGTTGATATATTACTGTCTCTCCTCCCAAACAATTTGATTTTAAAAAATAATCTCTGGAGACCTACTAAAATATACTTCAATATTAGAATGCTTAAGATTTAATTGAGGTTTGGTTTGCAGCCTATAATTAATATTTGATTGGCTGGGCTAACCAAAATTACCACAAATGCTCTCTTAATTAGTTTTTTGCAGTAAACGAGGGTAAATATCATGGTGCTGTTGATTTGATGTAGGTCCCAACCCATACCCTTCCCACTCATTTTTTTCCTTATTGGTTAGTGAGCTTAGCATAACTTTTCACTGGGAAATTTATAATGAAATTTTAGGGCCTGTTTGGTTTGCATTTTCATTTCCTGTTTTCATTCTGTTTCCTGTTTACTTAAATTTTACAAAGGAAAAACTGGAAATGCTAGAAACGGAATTTTTATGTTTCCAGCATTTCCAGTTTTTCCTTTGTAAAATTTCAGTAATTAGAAAACAGGAAAGGAAAATGCAAACCAAACAGGCCCTTAGGGATTGGACTGGAAAGGAGACCGATAAAAAGAAGGGGGTGGGGGACATTTTATTATTGGGATTATAAATAATTGTGATACATTGCTACTTACTAAAATCTATGACTATGAAAAAGCAACTATATTGTTTACTTTGGGTATAGTATAAGCTACCACTTAATTAACTAAGAAGGTTTTCCTGATAGCATAATAATAAATTACCTCTCTTGGAAGATATCATACATATTGTTTATATTGTTAATTTTTGAAGACAAATGCTTGTAAAATCATTGATACTAAACATTAACAACAACTTATCCTTGTCTGTTTCTTTACTGCCCTTTTTTTCTGTTTGTTTCATTGTGTTTCTTAGTCTCCTTTTTCACTTAATATTAAAAACTTATGCTTGTTGGGGTTTCAGAACATACACAACCTCACTTTTCCTACTTCTCGTGATGGTGCAGAGACAACTAATGGACTTTTGAATGCTTCTATACACAAGGTAGATTCTCCTATTTTGATCACTGAACTTCTTTTGAGGATCCCTGCCTTTTTATTAGGACAGAAGCAGGAAAACACAACAATAGTTTGATGTTTGAAATTAACTAGTATGATTTATTAGCATATGAATGGGTATTTTCAAATTTCAACAGAGGAAATATGAGAGAAGGAGAAAATTGAAATACCACTGAAGAAGCAGAATGAACTAGAGCAAGGATAACAAATTATCTTCTACTTTGTTTGAAATTCTGCCAAAAGATTAACCAACTATTGGACCCAATATTTAAAAATTAATCTGTTATTATGTTGTGATATGTCTATTGGACCCAATATTTAAAAATTAATCTGTTATTATGTTGTGATATGTACTTTGGCTAGCCCTGCTGTTGGTCTTGCTGACAGGCAATTAGAATCATTAAGTTTAGTTTGCAATCTGAATGAGATCCCTAACTATAAATGCAAAGGAACCTGTTAGAGCTTCATTAAGTTGCAATTTCAGAATAGGAAAATCTCTGTCTCTCTCTCTCTATGCTTTTTTCCATGTTCTCTTTCACTCATATCTCAGTGGTTCTTGATTTACATCACAATGCTACCTAAAATTTTAGAGGTAAAAAAAAGGGGGTGAAAGTGAGATTCCATGTTCAGTACTGTTAGAATATTAGAATAATATATTTCATATCTTATAATATTTATTAAGATTAGGTTTTATCCTATAATATCTCCTAGGATTAGTTTCCATATTTCTAGATAATTATTATGATTTGTTTCCTAATTACTAGCCTATATTGGTCAGTATAAATAAGCGTCAGTGTATAGTCTTTTGTATCCATTATCAATC
Organism: Sesbania bispinosa; assembly: GCA_026901365.1. Taxonomy (NCBI): domain Eukaryota; kingdom Viridiplantae; phylum Streptophyta; class Magnoliopsida; order Fabales; family Fabaceae; genus Sesbania; species Sesbania bispinosa. The sequence continues at coordinate 786,360 of QLOH01000458.1, read as the reverse complement.
ATCAATCAATCTTTTATCAGTTATCTATTATGGATTATTCTTCCCCTCTCTTCTTTCTTTCTATTTCCAAACTCCAAAACCCTATAACTTCAATCTGGTATCAGAGCGGTACTATCCACCATGACCTGTCCCGACCCTATTTCGCTGTTGGGTTCCAAAGTTTGAAACTTTTATTTGTTGTCTCTCTCACTGTATATTCATACCCTTCTTGTATTTCTAGCCTCCCCGGTCGTGTATCTTTTCGGTGTGCTCTGTCTTCATCTCCTCCTTGCCGTGCTTTTTTGACTGCTTTTCTCCTGTTTTCCGCTGCTGCCTCCAGCCGTCGCCGCCGTCAGTGACTCCGACCGGCGACCCTACCATCGGACTCGCGCTGTCCAGGAGAGTCCACTGTCACCGGAATCTCTTCGATCAGAATGCAAATGTGCACTCACGCTCCCATTCTTCACCGGCGTGTTTCTCCTCTGTCAGCCGCCTTCAGCCATGTGTGGCGGCGCGTCCGGCTGCCGTTCCTGCCGCTCTTGCCGCCGGTGGACTCGCCCCGCCATGTTCTCTCCATATCCGGTCTTGTTTGTATTGATGCATAAATGAATCAGTGAAGAAAGAAAAAAGTTGAAACTAGCATAAGTTAATACCTGTCACAAACCAACTCCTCTAAAAGTTTAAGCTATTAGGTGAAGGCACATGAATGATTTTATATTACATTTCTAGCACAACCTATCATGCAAGAGCCTTTTGGGTTTGAAGCATGGACAAATAACCAACACACTTGCCTTGCTGTGAGAGTGAAACTCAACTTTTTATTAGAAGAACAGGAGGGGCAAGGATCAAACTCTAGAACACTTGGTCATAGAGGCTTTGATACCATGCTATAAACCAACTCTCCCGAATGTTTAAGTTGATAGGTGAATGCAATTAATGCACATAAATGGTTTTATATTACATTTCTAAAATTATCCTAGTAATTTGTTTGTGGAAGCTGATGCTGATACATGTCACTAGGTTGCTTTATCAAAAGATCTTTGTCGTTTGATAGTCATGTGCTCAGGAGACCTTGTTGAAATTGTTGATGACTTGGAAGCAATTCAAATGGCTGGGCATAATGAGCATGGCCTGCATTGCTTAGCACTGAACACATCTATATTTTGGAATAGGTAAACATTCTTTGACAAATGGGATATTCTATTACATTCTTTCAACACGCCTTGTTCCTTTTCTTTGCAAAATGTAAAACCATGTCTCTGAGACAAATGCAAATGCAAATGATGTGGTCATGCTTTATCCTGTACATTCTTTCTGTCTCTTATTTCTGTAATTTGGTTCCCTCTACCCTTTTATAGGAAAAATGAGCTCCATCAGGTAGCTCAGCAAGCTTCTAACATTGAGGATTTGACTGAGGTGATTCGGACATCCTTATCAGTTATGTCTAGGCAGTGGTCTGATGCCATGCACACATTTCAGGAGAAATTCAGCTCTTTGTCTACTCTGATTATAGATCACGGTAACTGAATAACAGTTATAGAATTCATTTTTGTTATATCCTTTAATTCATTTGTTTCTATCATTCATAACTAGGACTTGATTCCTCTCCTCAAGAGGAGTTTCTGAGCCTTTTGGGTGGTGCAAGGACTAGTCCACCAGTTCATCAATTTCTTGTTAATACTCTTGGTGAAGTGGTATACAGCCAGCCTTATCTAGTTTGTTGTGTTTGTTTCTTCACAAATAGTTTATGAACATAATTTTCATTCAGCAAGTTTATTGCTTTTCAGGGTGTCAAGCGCATTTCAAAGGTCCTTTGTGGTGCTGGCAAAGAACTTCAACGGATTGTTTTGGATCACCTCCAGGTGCAACATTGCACTCTCCCATGCATCTATATTTACTAATTAGGAGCAATGTGTGTTACTGTTATAAAGCATATACTTTAAAATTATCATGTCGCCTGTCGGGTAACTTGTTGCACCATATCATAGGCCTTTCCAAATCAATAAAGACCATGTCAAGGTCTTTTTGTTTTATTAAGTAACTTTTCATCAAACCCCATTAGTAGGTTTGAGCTAGGTCATTGTTGCACTCCTACCATGTCTTAACAATGTAGTCTGATGGGCAAGCCTGCTCTTTTGGAGGCATCAGAGGCTGTTTCCTGTGGTCAGCTTGAAGTGGCTGAAGTTCAATACCTTGTAGAAGAATTGCAATTGCAATTGAAATTGAAATTATAACACTAAAGCTAAGTTCCAAATTTGTTGTCATAAGGGAACCTTAATATAGTTCATTTTTTTTTTTTTCAAAAGAAAATGGTAGCTTTGCCTACTTTAATAACAATGATGGAGTACGACTATAAGATCAAAATTCAACAGGTGCATGGTAGTGTATCACTGTATTTTATCAATTGTTAAGTGTATAAAACCATTCATGTACATTCTTGTAATAGAGTAAAGTTTTAGGATAATTGATTTGCCTGAACTTGACATGGTCTCAAAACTTCATATGCTTTTTAATCTACTAAATTATTTGTAAAGCCCTCTGCAAGCTCTTATATATGAAACTTTAAATAATGTATTTGTCAGCCCGCTGCAGAAGTTGTTGGATTCAGAATGGGAGAACTAAGAGGGCTTTCAAGATGGCGTGCCCGCTATCACAGCATTGGCTTGAATGAGTCACTTATTAACTATGCAACGGAAAAGGCTGGTATGCTACTTCTACAAGTTGAACGATTTATGAGGGTTCTTTCATCTGTTGTGCAGCAGGTGTGCCCTTTTTTAAGTTTGAAATTGATCTTTCAAAGTTTTGCTTTATTATTTTCAATGCATGCTTGGTTACTATTAACATCTAAAATAGTCCCATGATTTTTAAATTGTTATCAGCTATGTACTTTCATGAGAGCTGCAGTAAATTACAAATTCTGTATTTAGTTTTGTGACCAGAGAGTATATTAATTGATTTCTAATAAATAATTCAAAGGAGAAATTTAGAAGGAAACACAGGAAGAACATGGACAAAGTAGTGGGGGAGGGGAGGGTGGGGAAGAGGAGATATTATCAAATATCATTAATTATTCAATTATTCATCAAATCTTAATTTCAGTTGCATGTATATTCTTGGAAAAATTTCCAAAATATTCCTAAACTTACTAAGGCATGTAAACCAGCTTAACTTCCAAGTGCCTCTTTTGGTATCTGGTGAAACCCCAAAATTAATTGGCTTCAAAAGTTTGATGTAACTCTTGACCTCTTTCTACCCTATTTTTGGTCAAATTTGATTTTAAGAAGAAACAAACAGAAATCCAAAACCATACAAGTAGCCCTTTGCTAAATTGAAAACTCTAATGTAATAGATATCTTGATTGAAACAAATCCTCAGAACAATAGGTTATTCTAAATAAAGTTCTTCAGTCATGTAGAAATTTTAAATTTCTAAACTATTGATCAAATTTTAACAGTTAACAATCAGTTTTAAACAGATTCCTGATCAGACTATTGCAGCTACACTCATCTGGTCCTCATTAATGTTAATGTACTATTACATTTGGCATCACCTTTAAATCCACATGATCAATTTGCTCTCTGAAAAAGAAGTGGGGATATTGACTATCCAGAGTCTAGACCAAAACAGATCGGAGTTTTTGACCAATTAAAAAATTGTGTGAATAAATGTTATATTGCTTCACTTTTGCTTGTATTTGAATAATTCATGGGAGGTATTTTATCATACCTGTAACTTCTATTACTTGTTTATCCATCAATTTAGAAACACTTTTTTTTAGGTGGATGAGAGCTCTTATCTGAAATGATGAAAATGCATGTATTATGAAGTTGTTTTTTCTTTGAATGTGATACTATTTCTTATGTATGGTTAATGAACATATTGTTAATTTGTAATATCAAAGAGGATGAGGCCTGATGAGAAGCTTGTAATTGGCCTCTTCTGACATGATGTAAGAACACATGTTCAGACTTCACTGTCTTAACAAAAACAATGTTCAAAAGATGTCCATTGAAGCATTTTATACAAGCCTATTCTCTATGTTAATCTTGTGTTTGTTTCTTTGGTTTCTAACATATCTTCAACCAGTATTCAAACTTCTTCAACTGGCTTTTAAAGTGTATAAAGTTACTCATGTCAGAACCAAGTGACCAGCTTCTACCATATAATAGGTTTGTCTAATCATTCCTTAATGTTCTGATTGTAAAAGATATTATTTGTCTGATTTTACTTTTTGTTTTGGCAGTGAACTTGTTATTATATTCCTGAAGTTTCTGTATGAACAAGATCCAGTTAAACAACTTCTGGAAATATCAGAAACAGATTATGATGTTGAAATTGATTTGTAAGTTTTATTGTCTGCTCCCAATTCGTTTCATATTTTATCCAAATTTATTGTCAATTTGAATTTTTGAAATGTACATGACATCATATCTATGCTTTTTTACAGCGTTGGCTCAACTGTAGCTTGTACAGCTGTTATAGAGCATTGGATGTTATTGACACCCCATACTTTATATTTCTATTTTCTTGGAAATCAGATATGAATTAAGTGCACATTTAATAGTTATATCAAGATGTTTTTTGAACCATGTCCTGTAATGAAATTCGATTTTGAACCTCTGATGCAAATTCATTTTTTCTGTTAATAAAAGAAGAAATGTTATTTGACAAGAGAAATCCACCATGGAGAAAAGGGATTAAGGAAAAGGAAGAACCACACAAAGCTTGTCTGTCTTTTTGCGTCTCTGGCAAAGAAACCCTCTGAAAAGTGAAAACAACATTAGCCGAGCACCATAAAGAGGCAAAGAATGCCTTATCCCATAGGGGAGACAACAGCAAAAAATTGTACTTGAAGATTGTCATTCCTTTCTAATCCAAGGCAGCAAATTACAGCATACCGTGTCCACCTCCCAAACCTTAAGAAATGACATTATAAAAATTACTTACAACTCTCTGGATGATCAGTAATCACCAGAATTAAGAAATGACATTAACAAGAATATAGCAACTGAAAAATGTAAAAATAAATGATTACTAGTCTTGGAATCAGAGATTCATAATTCAAATATTATGGGAGAGATTTGGATGCTCTGCAAACATGCATGGAATCATTTGTATTAATCTTTTTATGTACTATAATGCTGATGAAAACTTTCACCTTAGAGGGGCTTGGACTTCTAAAGGGTATTAGCAGGAAAAAAATTTTCCTTATTTGGACTTTGGAGAGTAGATAATTAACTGAAAATATTATTTAAAAGAAAACACAGGAGTTTAAAATCCAAATCCTGCTATCTATAAGAATGGCGAGCAAAGTTTGGCAAACCAAGAATTGGTACTAGTTCTGAAGTTTCTCTATCTGCAGAATTTCAGGGAAAATAGAATTTCCCTAGATGGAAATATTCTGGAGAGAATAGAAGTTGCTAATGGGATGGTGACATCAGACATGGAGAAAATTAATCACAAATAAGGGATATGACTAGAAAATAAAAAAGGACGATTTCCAAACCATAAACCCTCCCGATTTTTAATACAAGATGCATTCCCAAATCTGAAAAAAAAATGTAGTAAAGAAACATACCTGTGAAATGAATTTCCAGTAATTGATGGAATGTTGTGTAGATGGTCTTATATAAAATATTGAGTATGTTTTACTGTAGAGTGCTTATGTTAGTATAAATTTCTGCCACGAATGTCATTTTAAATTTTATTTTGTCAAATTCTTCAGGGAGACAATGGAAAGAGTGAGAGAATTAGTTCAGTTTGGGGGATTTTCTGACACTGAATATCTAAGAAGAACATTAGCTAAAGAATTTCAGCAGATGGAATTAAGGTATTACTCTGTCCCCATTCGTTCCTTATAGCTAGATAAGGCTTTGAAGTTGTTGGCCTTTCCATTATATTGCACTTATCAATCAATTTAATGATGATCATGCAGAAATTATTGTGAACAAGATTCTGAAAACCTTGAGAAAGTTTCATGAACAAAACTATATGTTTCATTCTGTTTAGAAATGCTTATTCTATAATGGAAAGAAATATGGAATTACTCTCAGTTCAATTACCTAGAGAGTGTTGGCATATATGAACTCTGAAACATTATGAGTTATGACTCTTTCAATTTATTACTCTACCAGTTTAGATGTTGAACTTGAAAGCATATCATCTTAAAGTAGTATTGATGAAAAAAGATTTATTTTCTTGTTTTCAATTTGATTTACCTAAAAAACCTGCCAATTATCGCTCAGCATAAAAGATAATAGAAATCAGGCCTTCTTAAAACAAATGTATCTCCTTTCCATTGTTCTTGTCATATCTCAGGATTTCTTTCAGATTTTCATGACTTTATTGTCTTTCAGCTTTAAAGAGGCCTTTCAAATGCCTTTCACTACAATCTCAAGAAAGATTCTTTGTGAGGATTTATTACCGCTGTTTCCTCTCTCGTCTTTGCCAAAAGCATCATCATCCATGAGAATTCTCTCTTCAGTATCATATTATGAGGTACTTCTTCCCAGAATGGACATTTTTTTATTATTTTTTAATATTCAAATCTAATTAATAAGAGGCCTTGTTTGTCATGTTATATATCTAGAGTCATATTTGAGTTTGATATCAGTTGGTTTCTATTTTTGTTAAATGCTGTATATTTATTTTCTTCATTTCTTGCTTTTTTTTCTGTAGGATTCCTCTAGAGCTTCTTTGTCACATTTAACTTGTCAAAACCAAGTTATAGATTACATATCATTCCAAGTACCTGATGAATCTTTCTCAGACATTGTAAATTGCATATGCATAGTCAGAGGATTTATGCACGACTCTCAGTCTCTAAAGAAGGGGTATAATAATTCTTTGGAAGCTGCGCTGTTATGTATTCCTGATGATTATCAATGTGTGGATCTATCTTTGTATAAGGTACTATCTGAGAAAATTGGAAATATTTCAAACTAACCTGATAGCAAATCTTGATATTTTTTATTTCCAAAATGTGTTGTTTGATACAGGATAGTCAAATTGTCTTGTTACTAAACAAATCTACTACTACGTCAGAAAGTACTGGAGATGGTTGTATGATGATTCTGCAAGCAAGTGATATACCATATGTCTCTATATCAAGATCTGCTTATACAGATGTCTGGAGGTTACAAGGACTGAAGGTAAGTCATACTATGTCTATGCCAACTATTTCATTGTTAATGGCATAAGTTAATGATTTCTGTAACAAAAGCTTATATTAATTCCCTATCCATAGTAGTTCAAGTTCATTAAAGTTAAATATGTACTTGAGGGACGAGGGTCTTTGAATTTCAATATAAATCTTATGCTCTAACATCCTTCAGGCCACTCTAGTTCCTATGCTTGTATGTTATGATGCATTGTATATCTGGTCTCTTCTTTTTTCCTTTTCTTTTTCATCACCCATAAAGAACATTTCCACATGATAAAGTAAGTAGCTATAGCCATTGATTTGAAAATCAGCACTTGAGATTTAAACAACTTCATAATTTGTCATACATGTTACAAGATATGATTACAATATCAACCATTGATATTTAAATCAGTGGCTATAATCACTTACACAACTCTCTTTATGTGACCGCCTCACTATAGAGGAGTCAAATTCCTCTTTTATTTTTAGTTATTTTGCTCTTCAAAGGCCAAAAGAAAAGAAAGAAAGAAAGAAAGAAAGAAAAAGAGAAACTAATAGTTTGACCCTCAATCATCTCATCTCATTATTCTAATTCCTAAATAATGGCTGTCAAGAGTCAATGCATCCCGTAAGTTTAAACTGTTGGGGCCCATGAATGGTTCTTATCATTACCACACCCCGTCAACCTAGTTTACTTCCCTACTTGCTGTACTCGTGTCAAATAGTCAATAATGACATCAGAGCCATGTAAGAGTAAGATGTGGCATATCAATTTAGAAGAGCCATGCTTGCCGAGAGAAAGAAGTCAAAATAACTACGGTGTAAATATGAAATTTCAGATATTTGACTAAATGTTACTGACCAGATTGAGAATCAAGTGATATTTCAAGAACTGCATTTGTTTATTTTGAAAAAATATTCCCTTTCCTTCCCAGCTGGATATTACCATGAGTTAATCTCAGTATTCATGTTATCCTGTATAGTAAATTCCACTAAAGTGAATCACTTATATGTTTCTCCTTTATGCAGCTATACATAATTTCTATATTCTATTATAGTCATATTCTTGTAATTATGTTCACCTAGGATTCTGTCACATACCTGCACATAGGGGATGAGAAAGCTCGCACCATCCCTCATTCTGTAATTGCTCCCTTGGCAGTTAGTGGTGAGTACTCTCTCTATCTCTGGCTTAATGCATCAAAACCTGTACAAGAACAATCTATCTAGCTGAAGTTCCTCAGAAATAACAAATTGATGGAGAACTTATACCATGTTAATCATAAATATAACCTGATTCTACTTAACCACAGGCAGAATATCTACATACAGGTTTAATTACATGCAATATATTTGGTTTATGAATCACAGTCTGGTGTCGGTCTCTATTTTCCGTGCAGCTAATATATAGGAGTAAAATTGGTGCATATTATACATATATACATGTTGTGGATACAAACCATATTGTGTATAGTACCCAAGGATTCATTTCCGGAAGACAACAGAACATATTTCTCCTGAAGGAAAAAAATTAATCATATTCGGGGAGAATGGCTTTATCTAGTTAGTCTTTCGTTTAGCATTTGCCAATATTCAGAGGTAAAAAAAAGTTTTGACGTAATAAAATTTGTAATGTATGTAGGTTTTATATGTTTTAGGGATCTATAAATCTAATTTATTATATTTAAAAATCAATCATTAAGCGGTTCTTCAAATTAAATGTTTCTTGAAGTGACAAACTTTTAATTGAATAACGATGATCCTTTTGAATAAAATTTTTCCTCCCTTAAAATTGTCAAGTTGTTTATTGTATTGATCTGAGTATATGCGATCCAGCTGGTTAACTGTCTCTATTGTTCCCTTATATATCTTGCTAATAGCATCAAGAGGCGTGGCTTGTGTATTTGCTGCAAGAAAGCGCGCCCTGGTCTACATTTTGGAGGAAGATGAAGATGAGGTCTCAGATGCAGAATAACTCCCTAATAAGTTTCTTTTTTCCTTCTCTAGCATTTTTGTTTTGATTTTATTATTAATAATATTTTTTTGGGGGCTGGGGTGGGGGTTGGATACTCGCCATTTTCTTTCGATTGTTATTGGACATATGGTTGTAGCATGTCCACATCCCTTATTACTTATTAGCGTTAATTTAAACCAGTATGGTGCCTTGCGATGATCGAAGGACACTTGTAATTAGAATATTAAACTAATAAATTTTAAAGTTAAATGTTATAATTATTTTAAAATATAATTTGGTTTGAATGTGTATATAATTTGTAATAAATGTGTATGAGAAGAAATTATACATAGTAAAAGAGTTCATTTAAAAAGGGATAAAAAAAATATATTGGATGGAGTATCTAACTTATGAAAATAAACTGTTTATTGGATATAGGAATGTGAATGTGGATGTAATCCCTGTAAAAGAGAAGTTAAAGTTAAAATATGGTAGAATATGATATAAAGTACATGAATGTGAAAAAAAAGAAAAGAGAAAGTTACTTACCTAAATTAAATTTTGAAAGATTTTTTTTGAAAACTACATTTGATGTAGTGTTCGTTGGATTTCCCTCTATCACATATAAGAATTTTAAGTCCATTACGCGATTTTGCTCGAGAGTGTAACATACAATTGGCCGTGAGAAAAATTCGGTCTTGGAAGCAAAATTCCAACATGTTACTTTTATTGATTGTCATTGCAAATGATTCTGCAATCGGAAATTATCTTTGTTGAAATTTAAAAGGGACCCTTTTATATGATGGATTCAATAAGAGTCTTGGAATGAAAACTTTTTCTATAACATTGTTGCTTGATATGACTGTTGCTTCTAAGATATATATGCCTATTTGAGTAGTGATGAGTGTTGTCCCATTGCACAATTCAAAGGTCTGGTCTATATTTCTCAACAGTATGATATGAATATCTACTTTTACTTTAACCTCATGATTTGTATGTCATGATAAAGTTATTGCATTGAGGAATTCGAGTATGAACATCAACAGAGTTATTAAAGTGGGCATCTACTGGACATGGACTGTCAAAACTATGAAAAATTGTATATAATAAAAATGTGTGAAATTGAATTAATTGTTTCTCATAAAGATAAAACTAAACACACTCTTCGGGAGGGGTGATGAGCCTTAACTGTGACTAAGCCTTGAATAGGATTATCCCTGGTAATAGGGGATACCTATGGTTTACACACAAAAAAATCTAAACTAGTTTAGCCAAAAAATAGAAAAAAAAGGAATAGTTGAATGAATATAAAAAAAATCTTCGTAAGCGGTTGACCCAAAAAAAAATCTTCATAAGCGTAAAGTAGGCCATTGCTTTTCCCACTGTGTTTTTTACTATTCCCACCCCCCATATTTTTTTAAAAAATTTAAAAACCCAGAATTGCCCTTTAGTTAATTGCTCTACAGATCCCGGACAACCTTGTCCGTAAGCCATTTTTTAAGGCTTACGTTTTTGGCTTACGGACAACCTTGTCCGGAAATTTCTTCATACCAGAAAACCAGAGAAATCATGTATTCTTGTTTTATGAGATCAACCAGATTTCACAAAAACACAAACAGAAACACCAATGATCCAAAAACCAGAGAAATCAGAGTTAGGGAGAGAGGGGAAAGGCAAAAGCATAAAAGAAAAGGAGGAAGAATGTTCAAACACCCATCGGGCGACCAACACCGGCCGCCGCTCCACCACCTCCGTCTATGGCCGCGTTCCCCTCCCGCTGCAAGTCCAGCCATCACCGCAGACCTCCGCGCAGGACCACCGTACCTTCGCGCGATCCTCGCCGCTGCAGCCCGCCGTGCAACCGTACACAGGGCCTCCACCACCGCGCGCAACCCATGCGTGTTCCCCTCCGGTCAGCCGCAACCAACCACCATCGTGCGGCTAGCCGCGTCCACCTCTTCGTCTTCTCTCGTCTCACTCCTCGCCGTCGCCGTCGCCGGCCTCCTCCGCTCCACCGTCTCTTCGTCCTCTTCCCATTCACAATTCATCGAACCACCCCTCTCACTCGCCGATTTCTTCATCTCCGCCTTACTCTTCTCCTCATTATTTCCCGGGTTCGGGTGCGGATTCTCTTGCTCTCCATGAATTGAATCGGATCTGTAGAGACGCGAGAAGCTCATGGACCGAACCCGCTGCAAGAGCGAGGAAGTTTGCAGAGGAGGAAGAAAATAGAGAAAATAAAAGGGAAAGGGATCATGTCCGCAAGTAATTTGGGAAAAAATTCTGGACAAGGTTGGCCAGGAACTATCCCCGGACAACCTTGTCCGTAAGCCATTTTTTATAATTTTCGGACAAGGTTGTCCGGGAACTATTATCGGACAGCTTTGTCCGTAAACCCTTTTTTTTAAAAAAAGGCTTATGGACAAAGCTGTCCGGGGATAGTTCCCGGACAACCTTGTCCGTAAGCCAATTAAATAAGGGCAATTTAGGGTTTTATAATTTTTTAAAAAATATGGGGGGTGGGAATAGTAAAAAACATGGTGAAAAAAGCAATGGCCCGTAAAGTATTGTAACTTATTTTTATTTTCATCCCGTTATCCACCGATAAACTTTGTCCGTTGACACGGGATTCATGCGATAATACTAATAGTACGAAAAATAAAGGGAAGTGCATCCTAGATTTTTCTAGTTTAACCTAGTATAGGAAATTTCGTTGTATAGGAAAAAATTTACTTTGGCAGTGAGTCGTGCATAAATCCAAATTTCCTGCATGGATTCGCATCATTTTTGAATGCACGCATGTGTTTTACACAGTAGCCTTTGGGATTTTTTTTTTTTTTTTGCAAGATTCTATCACAAATCCAAACATTATTTGTGTTTGATTTAATGTTAAAGTTGATAAGACTCAAGTTTGGATTTCCCAACGCAACTATTTATAACGTTGGAAACTTGAGTTTACAATGTTTCAATGCTAAACCAAATATATTCTATGTCAATAGTCCTAGGCCATTGCATAATGAAGTAAGCTCCAAAACTGCTGGCCTAGCTGCCACTAACACTCCTACTTCCTAGAGCCAATTTACTCCAAGCGAATTGCAGTTTAAATTGATTATGATTATTATTATGCCACACGGCAACTACACAAGACACATTAGTTAGTTGAACATCATAGAACTTGATACACTGAATTTAATACAATCCGGTGAATGTAGTAGACATCCTAGTTTCCTGAGATTACATACTACGCCTTGCCAGTTGCCAACATCAAGCAACAATTGGCTTCAGTTTAAAACAGGCAAATGGTCAAGCCTCTCCGCCTTACAGGCATAAATGCAGGGTGGAAAATATCATAAGTAAAGCAGCTTCAGAAGAGCCGTTACAGAGCGATATTCTTGTACAGGCAGAGGTCTTTCTGCACAACTGTTTATGAATTAAGGCACAGCGGAATCTTTAAGCTAAGCCTGCACCAAATAATTTGATCCAGATTTCATATCCTTGCTCATGCTACGGGATTTCAGCATGATGTCAGGAAAGAAGCTTTCGATGCCATACCCTTTAAAATAGTTGTTTAGATCATAACAGATGAGTAATGCCTCTAGTATGTCTACGAGTCATCCAACTCAACTAGTTGAGCCCGTCTTTCAGCAGCCTTCTTCCTAACGAAAATGCCCCATCTCAAAGCTGCCTTCAGCTTAAGCCAGCCAACAACAGCTTTGCCTGAGGAACGGTTCGGCTCATCATCAAAATTGTAGCTCATGGGGTTTGCAGGCATGTATGCAGATGAATTGGGGTACACATCTTCATGGGCATAAAAGGAAGCATGGGCTGGGCCACCCATGTTAAAAATACGGAGCAGATGCTGCATATCTTCATTTTCTAGCATCTCATGACTTCTAATGCGAATCTCCTCCTCTGAGAAGAAGTCTTCAACTCCTCTGTAAGTAGAATTTGAACTGCTGACAGTCGGGAAGCCATGCGTGGCTGATTGTGATGGACCAAGAGTCAGCCCATTTTCATTTCTGGGAAGTTGAGCTTGATGTGGAACACTCATCAACTGGTTTTGTAGTGGATATGCATTATCATCAAATTGAATAGAAGAATTAAGATTAGCATTCTGTGGTTGCATGGAGAATCTGGTAGTTGTACCATCATGATAACCTGCAGACATATATTTAGTCAGCAATAAAAAAAATACTCATGAACTCACCATTTTTTAAGGGCAAAAATCTACTGGGAATGAGAGCAGCTCACTCCATAGGTAATGGGTCCTATAATGCTGTCATTCTCTTCTGCTGACATTCCCCATATGGGTTAAAGTTTTTACTGAGTATATGAGTCATTGCAAACTTATCATATCTAAATCATGTCTAACACTCCAAATACCATTTGATAACTTCATCAGTTTAAGGAGAAGAGGAGACGGTAAGTTGGGGTAGGGGGTAGAATCTCTTCACTTTTAGTGATGTTGGGCTTAGGAGAGAAACATTATGGATGGTGGGCGTATGAACAAAGTGAAGAAAAAATTGAGGAAAAAAAAAAGAGAAGAAAAACTGCAGGAAAAAGATAAACAGGTTCAAAAATTAATGTAAACCAATACCTCCAACTGTAACTCCTGTATCCATTGAAGGCTGGCCTGTTTGTACCGGCAGTGGCAAACTTGGGATGGAAATCTGCTGAATTGAGTTTGAATATTCATGGGAACCCATTGGAGCCTGAGGATGGGCCGTGTCCAAGGTCTTATCCTGGTTGTAATTTACCAGAGACTTCCCATCATACTCAATAACATGCATCCAATTATCATATGCCTTCTTCACCAGCGTGTCTACATAAACCTACGACAGAAACCATCAGCTTATTTCAGAAATTTCATTTTTTCTTTCCCTATGGCTTTGAACAGTTTTTTTATACAAGCTGTATCAAGCCAACTGCCTACCTGATCTATTAACACAACACAAGTTCTGGAAAGAACATTAATTATAAATACCCTATGCCTGAGTAAGGAGTGTGAAATTAGTTAAGCAATTTCACACAAGAAGAAAGACTCCAAGAGGAATAAAACTAAGCAAAAAATTACAGCCAATAACCAAGTCGCAAGGAAAAACCACACTTCATTATATGGCCTCAGAAATCAGGTTAATCATATTATGGAAAAAAACCCAACGGTATGGTCTGAATTAAAGCATAAATGTAAATTGTTTTGTGAAGGTGTTAGGTGTACTTACCTTTTGACTCTCAGAGAGAGAATCAGCTGAGTAATATTGGTCGTTGGCAATTAGGCCACTCAATTCATAAATGTTATTGAAAACAACACCCACGTTTCTTGCATCATCAGGATAGTATACATAAAGTTTTCCACTGAGAACACAAGTCTTTGCATGCTCAATCAGGCTATCCCACATCTTATTTGACATGCCGCTCCCAAGAATCTACATAAGCATAGTTAACCTATGATCAATCCTCTCACCTCCCAAGTGGGAAAAGAGTTGACATTAACAACCTAAATGGACAAAAGTTTGGCTTCTTACATTCCGCAATCTCTGAGGGTCTCTGACCACAAGTCTTAGGAAGTCTTCAACAGTAAATATGCCTGCTTTATTTAGCCTTTTGTGAAAGGAACCATCCTTGCCAATCTTCTCCAGTCTCCAGACCTCGTCATTTAAGGCAGGTGGGTAGTGTTTCTTGTATACTATAGTATAATCCAATAGAAGTTTCATTCAAATAAGTCTCTAGAAAGATATAACAAATATAAGAAAGATATCAGCTTACATTCTCCACGATGATCCTTAACAGTGAAAGCTTCTGATTTGGCTTCACGAATACGCATTCCCTCACAACAACCTGAGGCAACTTTGAGCCCCAACCTGAACTTCCTACTTCTTATCCAGCTAGAGTTGTCAGTAAAAGAGAGCTCACCCAGTGTTCCTACACCCTCCTTCAGTGTGACTTGCAGATCACCAGTTAAAAGGGGTCTTTTTCCTTCCCGCTCTTTCACAATATGACTGTCAAACTCATCTTCACTCCAATTATCATCATCCTCATTATTGAAATCCCCCTCAAGGACAATGACATCTAGTTTGACACATGACTCTGGGCCAGTCGTGACAACATGGCCTGTGTTTGCGTCAATCAAAACAATATGTATGGCTGCCCCTTGCTCACCCTCCACTTTCCCTCCAGTAAAGAGGGGAAGGGATAGCCTGGTCTTGAAGTGCAATTGTAAAATTTTCCCACCAGGGCCTTCTATCCGTTTCGGAGAAGACCTGAATTTTACTGAGTATTAGAGAAACAAATTATAGATATTACAAATGCATTTGCAATAATGTAAACTAATAAATACACAAATCACCAAACAAATATGGGTCACTAAAATTTGACTTTAAATTATAACAAGATCTCTCTCCATTAGCTTAAGACTATTTGTTTAATTCCATTATTCTAACCTCTAGGCTCTAGCAAAGCAAGTAATTGCAGGAAATAATCTTACAATGAAAGCATAAGCAGTGGAAGTGTAGGAGAGTGTATATATGCTTAAAGTACTAAATTTTGAAGTGACATGCAAGACTTAATTTACATTATAAAACCATGTGTTATGTAAATAGACCTGTTATAATTTAACAAGCCAAGGGAACAAAAAACATTACCTTCCATTAAGCTTGGCAGGGCCTAGTTTTGCCAAAGCACGCTCCACTTCTTCACTAACCTGTTTAGCAGCAAGCAAGAAAAATAAGAAAGAGACACATCCATGACCAAACATTATTCATGCCAATAGCATACATTCACTCATTTACAGAGTTGTTCCATTAAATTATATGATTGGGGGAGCAGCAGATGCAAGTGACAATTTCAAGCAATATAGTCCAGCAAATCAATTAAAAAGAATCACAATTATCAGATTATCATATTAAGAATTAATACCACAATGAACTGAATTTTCTTACAACTCTGCGTAGAATAGGCTCCAGTGATGAGCAAAGTTTCTGCAGACTGTCCACCTTCAGCGCTTCAACAATTACACTGCAAAGTGCAAAAAAATATAAATAAATGAATTTGTAAGCAAGTCTACGACATCAATAGATGAGAACATAAGGGCTTAACATTAAGTTAGCCAAGCTATGCCTCCACAAGGAGCGTCATGTCTTGAAACAGTCTCAGAGGTGGGTGACATTGCAAACTGTAGCAGGAATAAAATGTTCTACATATTGCAGGTTGCCAATCACTATTTCGGTTCTTTGCTTAATGTTATTCACCTTTTTCTGTTGGTTTGCATCTCTTCCTCTTATTCACCATATTTTAACATAAATTTCAGGCTAGCACAAAAACAATATTTTCTGTGACGTTTTTTTTAAAAACAAAAACAGAGCTAGAAGTTAAATTCAGATAAGGTGACAACTCAAATTCATTATTACTCTATCATTTTCATACACACATTATAATGGAAGAAGAACAACCCAATCCAGTGAAATAACAAAAAAACTGAAAATGGAAGAAGAAACCGAAGTTATCAACCTAGCCAAAGCTGGTCTCTTCCGATCAGGCTGTCCTTCTTCAGTGGAAGTCGAATCCAAACCTCGCTTCTCCCTTGCCACATCCACATACCTCCCGTGCATTATTCCAATTCCACACTGAACCACCCTGTTTGGCTGCTGAGAAAGTGGAAGAAAAGAATGCGGCGGCAGAACACAGCACGCGAGTGGTAGGTTTTCTCGGTAACACAAAAGCTTCAACAGTTCAGTTTTGACTCGGAACCTCAAAATAAATCCAAAAGAAGGGGGAAAAGGAAAAATCTGCAGTTTAGGCTAGTTTTCGTTCGTTTTCTCAGCAGCCAAACAGGTTGTGCTAAAATAGATAGAAAAGGAATAAGGAAAAGAGAATGGAAGCGGGAAAGGTTAAAAGGAGTACGGAATCTGAGAAATTTCCAGGAAGCGTCTCAGAATTTTCTTTTCGGCCTAAATGCTACTGGCAATTGACGCTTATTTTGTCGCACGCCACAAAACAAACAATCTCAGGCTCACAAGTCACAAACCTCATTTTCATTTTCGTTTTCTCTCTCTCTCTCTCTCTCTCTCTCTTTCTCTTTTACTGAGGAGACCAACGTCTGAACCATTGGTTGAGGATTCTGGAAGTTCGTGATTTTGTCACGTGGCATGATTTGTAGGTCACGTCAGCTAATTGTATATTTTAATGTTTTTTTTTTTTTTAAAATTTGTGTCCGAGTAATTTGATTTTATTATACATGAGTTTAGAATAATATGATTCATACTTAAGAGTTATTCACTTAATAAGAAATCTAAAATAAAATTCAGTGTAATTTTTTTTTTAATTCAACATAAAATTTATACTTATCTAGAGGTAAAATAAGTTTTTAATTTAGAGAAACTAAATTACATCTACTCAGTGTAATTTTGGGAGTATAAATGGTTTCCAAACATACTTCCTATTACATAAAATAATAACTTTTGGTTTAACGGGAATATATAATTAGGGATATATACTTCTTCCTTTAAATACTAGATAAATATGATTATTTTTTATTTTAAGTTTTTTTAGAAAATAAAAACTATTATATTAAGATAATTTATTTTGAAAATGGTTATTGGAGGATGATATTCTATGTGTTTGGATTTTTTTTTTGAAACGTTGGATTTAGTTGTTGTTAGTAATTCCAAACTTATATTTTCAAATGTAGAACGTAATTTTAATTAGGATTTAATTAATTGTGTTAAGATCTTCATTGACAATTCTGTTTTTAAAATAATTTTCAACTTGAATCCATATTACTTTCACAAATTTAAGCTTGCAAACATAAGTTACCTTCAAATCTAAGTTTGTAAACTTTTGACCCACTTGCAGTTTTTTTATATTTACTTACTCTTGTTTGTAACATGATCAATATAAATATGATAGGCCAGCAACAAAGAAGGAAAACGTTGATAGGTAATTTAAGACAACGTGTTAAAAAGATAGTTTAAAATATTGAGGTCGTTATCAACTATTTGTTTGGATACAAAGTGAAAGATATAAAAAATGAGTAAAAAGAATAAAGAGAAGATAAAACAAAAAAAAATTTAATTATCTTGAAAAAAGTGTGATTTTTTTTATTTGGTTTATGGAAAGAAGAAAGAAATGTTAAATTTATTTATTCTATTTGAACATGCATAGTCACTTATTTAGTAAAACTCTGATTAATTAAATATCAATTATTTTCGAGCATTCTTGATTTTGCCCACGCGTAATTACTTTTGTTATTGGGTCTTCCCCTTGTGTAATTACTTTTGATACTGGGCTATTGTGTGTACTTATACTTGTGTGGATAGTGTCGGGTTTATGGCCTATTGTGATGGTGAAAAGAGTTGTTTTGGATTAGTGTCGAAAAGACATTAACAGCAACTATCACGTGTGTTGAGCATTTTAGTAAATCCACTAACCGAAGACTTGATTATTATAGTTTTCATAACTCATGTGTGTTTGTATAAGTCTTTTGGTGTTTTGGGTTAGTAGGAGTTTGTTTTGTATTTGCTCATTTTCTGAGATATGTTTTAAGTTTATTTTTCTGATCATATCTCTCATAGTATTTAAGATAGTGGGAGCCATTTTATCATTCTTGTCTTATATGTTGATGATATTCTCCTTGCTAGTAGCAGTGTTGAACTTTTGACTGAGACAAAATTTATGTTAAATAGCCACTTTGATATGAAGGACCTTGGTGATGTCTCTGTTGATCTAGGCTATTATCGTTTAAATACAACAATTGGTATCAGAGCATGTTAGATACAGATTATGGTTGTTCTGTGTTATAGAATTAGTATCCTATGAACCCTAAATTTATATTGATAAAATCATTCACGAACTGTGAATAAAAATTTAGGGATTTTCGTTGCAGGATATTTGTTGTACCATGTACATAATGTGTAGAAAACTGTGAATAAACTGAACCCGTTTGTTCGTTATCTGTTCGAACATGGTCGATCGAATTTTTCGCTTTAATCGAACAAATTGACATATGGGTTTTCTTACTAGATGTATGTTGTACCTTGTGTCAAATTTTAGTGCGATTTCGTTGTGTATTTTGTGAGAATTTGACAGTTTTCTTCTCGGGTTAGAACCTTTAAACCCGTTTTTGATCTTACAATTGAGATAATCTTTTTCGAAATTTCTTTGAGGGTTTTGTTTGCCTCTAGATTTCATATAAATCTGCACATTTTGAGAACTAATCATTTGAAAAATCTGGAGAATTTTCGTTCTCTTCTTCGCGGGTTTTGAACTATCAAACCCCAATTTCTTTGATTTGTAAATTCTCCCACATGAATGAATTATTCTGGAAATTTCTTTGGGGCTTTAAGTCGCTGTGCCGCCGCGCCTCTGTGGCCGGAAAATCGTTGCTTGCCGTGGCCGGAGATGTCGTGCTTGAACGGATCTTCTTCTTCGCGGATTCGAAAAACCCCAACATTTCCAATCTATAATTGCACAGAGATTCGAAGCCAAATGATGAAATTGTTTTGGGGCTTTAAACCACCGTGATGTTGCGCCCATACAGCCGGAAAATCGAAGCACGCCGCCGCCTGAAACGGCTGTTTCCGTCGGGTCCTGCGCGCGGGTCGTGCGACCCGTTTTGCTGTTCCAGCAGGTCAAGAAGACCCAATTCTGGTTGGGACTTTGCCCACTCTCGACACATGCGCGTGGGGGCGCGTGGGTACCCTAATTTGGTCCGAAAAAATTTAATTTTTATACCAAAAATTAAATAATTAAATTTCTGAATTTTTGGTATATTTTTTGTGATTTTTGGATACCGGGAGGTATTTTATTTTAATTATTTTGAGAGTAATTTATAATTTTGAAAATGCTACTCTCAGAATTTTGGCCTGAAATTTTTTGTGTATATTTCATATATTATTAAGAGTTGTTGGTATAACTCACTCTCTCTAATATTGAGCCAATGTTATGAAATTATTTTTGGCCATTTTGAAATCATATATTATATGTATTTATAATACATATAGTTTGTTAATCATGCAGTTTATTTATTCAATTAAATTATGTTTGGTATGATTTTTATATTTTGTATAATTGTGAGCTCGTCTATCGTGGGTACAATTATGCAAAATTTTATGGAAAATTAATCATTTTAAATTATATTTATATTGCACTAATAACAATTATACCCTATCGGTGTATTGTTATTAATGTGATTTATTTTTATACAATATATATTGATGATTAACTCATGTCAAATTTTTATTTTAGTACCCTATCGGTATTATAATTTTGTTTTGGGACATGAAAATTATATATTTTATCATTTATTATTTCTTATTTATTATGATTCGGGACCCTTAGGCGGGATCATTGTAAATAAGAAATTTTGGTTAATGGACACCTTATTATTTTGGCTAGACACACAGATTCATGTAATTTTGTGTTAGCATAAAATATTATGCATATTAAATGTTTCTTTGTTATATTTTGGTGTTAGCCTCTATGCCCATTTATGTTAATATTTTGAATAAGGACTTAATTTAGTAAATTATTTTATTGAAATAAGTTGAATTGAATTGTGTAGGTGATGGACATACCCTATCGGTATGACATTGCTTGACATGATCATTGTGTGATAGAGAAAATAATTTTAAATATTTTTATATGTTTTTCATATTATTTATTTAATTACTTTTCTCTATCAAGTGGGAGAAATCTACATATATTATGTTATGATTTTGTCAAGCAAGATTGTAGTAATGCAATGACTATTTTCCCTTAACATAATCTTATTTTGTAGAATTTCTTCTTTCTTTAAAAATTACATGTTATCCTTTATTGTCAAGACTTTATATTGAGGATATTGTTTGTTAAGTCTCTTTGAGAACATTATAGTTAAACTCCATATTATTGTCTTATATTATGGGTACCAGACAATATGTTGATGTCCCAAATTAACTTGTTATTGTTTGAAGAGGTTAATTTCTCTATTGCATACCATTAATCTTTCTTATAATCGATGGTATGTCAAACTATAGACTTATTAAAGCTATTTTTAAATAACAAGTATCATTCTTAAAATTTTGGGATATATGGATGACTTTTGTATATAATACAATATTGTTATCTTGTAATTTTGTAATTATAAGAACAATGGGAGTTAGAGACTTCTTAAATCTTTTATTGTATCCTCAATAATAGTCAAGGGTCTTGTGCACTTTTGTTTCTGCTTCCGCTAAAGAGTGCTTTGCTATTATTATTTAAATTGTAACACTTGAGTCATGGGAGTGAGTTGTTGAATTTTTTTATGATCTCATTTTGAAATATGTTGGAGATTATAATCTCACTCATATGTTGGCAATTTTTTCAAATAGCCATCATATTTTATAAAATTGCGTGTTACAATAATTTTTAAGGAGTTTTTCTATTTTGTAATGTCAAGTGGACATTTATAATTTCCTTCATTTTGTAAGCAAAGTATATGGTTAACTATGAAACTCCTTTGCAAAACCATTATTATGGTTTTATGTTGAGTTTCATATTTTGTTATGTAACCATTTCTGTTGACTTTGCTTTAATATGTTTCTCTCTAATATCAAATTTTGAAGAGAGAAAAATTGTGAGTTTTAGACTCATGATGAGTACCTTAGCAAAATTATAATCCCACTATTAATGAGAATCATAATAATATATTATTTTGGATTAGTGGGAGTACACACAATTGTTTGTCTTGAGACAATAGCATTGTTATATGTTCTTATGTGCAATTTTGTTGAATCTCAGTAAGGCACATTAAGTGTATGCTAAGGTTATTTTGTTGGAATTGCACATTTGGCTTGCAATTTTATTGTGCTTCTCTTTTGACCAACATTCCACATTTTATAAGGTCACAGATTTATAAGTATCATATATGAAATTAATACTCCTATCGAGTATGATTTCTTGGATCGATAAGGTGCTTATAAATCTTATTATTTGGACCAATAAAGTGCTTACTCATTGATGCCATTTGGTATGCCCATTTTGTAATTACTTTGGTTATTGGGTTATGCCCATATGTAATTATTTTTTGTTATTTGTTATTGGGCTATTATAGGCACTTGAGTTTATGTGGACTATGTTATTATTATTATTTTGGCCATTGTGTTATGAGAGACACTTTGATTATTTTAGTATACACCTTTTTGTAATTTTCTTTAACCGATATTCCATTTTTCATAAGGTTAAGATGTATGGGTATCTTACATTTATGATATGAGTACTCCTATCGAGTATGATTTTCTGCATTGTTGAGATATTGTATTCTTTTGTTTGAACCAATTGCTATAAGTGCTTGCTCATTGTTGACATTTTTTGTCTATATTAATCTTGAGTCTTATTTTGTTTAAACTAAATGTCTATGTTGTTCAAGTGGGAGATTTGTTAAATTTATTTATTCTATTTGAACATGCATAGTCACTTATTTAGTAAAACTCAGATTAATTAAATGTCAATTGTTTTCGAGCATTCTTGATTTTGCCCACGTGTAATTACTTTTGTTATTGGGTCTTCCCCTTGTGTAATTACTTTTGATACCGGGCTATTGTGTGCACTTATACTTGTGTGGATAGTGTCGGGTTTATGGCCTATTGTGATGGTGAAAAGAGCTGTTTTGGATTAGTGTCGAAAATACATTAACAGCAACTATCACGTGTGTTGAGCATTTTAGTAAATCCACTAACCGAAGACTTGATTATTAGAGTTTTCATAACTCATGTGTGTTTGTATAAGTCTTTTGGTGTTTTGGGTTAGTAGGAGTTTGTTTTGTATTTGCTCATTTTCTGAGATATGTTTTAAGTTTATTTTTCTGATCATATCTCTCATAGCATTTAAGATAGTGGGAGTCATTTTATCATTCTTGTCTTATATGTTGATGATATTCTCCTTGCTAGTAGCAATGTTGAACTTTTGACTGAGACAAAATTTATGTTAAATAGCCACTTTGATATGAAGGACCTTGGTGATGTCTCTGTTGATCTAGGCTATTGTCGTTTAAATACAAGAAGAAAATGTATTTATGTTAAACAACTCATGTCCTTTTCAAGTAATGACAATTAAGCAGGTATATATATAAATATAACACACTACCATAGAAATTATAAATATACATAATCATAATTGTTCTTGACGAGTTTTCATATTAAATGGTTTTCAATTAATACTATAAAAGTTCTCCCGATATAAATAACCAAACAATTATTTAACCTTTATATTCAATTTGTATTCACTTTTGCAAAATAATTGTTCAACTCTTGAAAATTGTCATCCAATCACTTGACAAAATAATTCAATTTAAAAATTATATAAATAAGAAACTTTCTCCATTTTGTGTCTTGAACTTCCTTGTGTTTCAAATATATATATTATTCATATTTAGAATGATAACATTATGCTTTTTCATAGAATATTGAAACCTTATTAAGCAAAGAATGTCAATCATCATGCATGCCTCATAGTTTTCAATCTCTGCTTGGATATCATAATTAATTTCATAGCATTTACAATGTCTTGATCACTTTATTATAATGCATGGGATAATTATTAATTAATCCCCAAAATGTGTTTTCATTAAATACAAGATGAGAGTAAATTCAAAAGATTGCATAGAATTCAATAAAGCACATGCTTCAACTTTTTTTTCTCTAAACTCATGTCATTTCCTTATTAATTCCAAGCATGTTAATCATATAAGAGAATAAAGAAACTAAATTAAGTACCTTGTTGATTGTAGTTTCTTGATTATAGGGATTTCTCCCTTTTACATTGCCTTTTCACTTTCACAGTCCTACTTTCACAACGAGTATCCAACACTAACTAAAAGCTCCAACAACTTTAGACAAATCAACAACTGTATTTAAAAAAACCAAAGCAATTTCAATGTACTTTTTTTGCTATTGTAATAAGAGATAGTTTGAATACCAACATGTGTTGGGCCAAGTAGAAGGGACCTGAGTCCCTTAAGCATGTTGGGTTCAATTCTTGGATCCATGTGTATGGAAAAAAACATTGTTGGGGTTCCCCACTTTAGCGCTCAACAATACCTCGGGAGATTAGTCTCTCGCCTACCAGGTAAACTTCGGGAAACAAAAAAAGGAGATAATTTGAGTTGATGGGAAAAATAATGAATATAAAATGCAAAACTATTCCAAAACCATTCCCATTCCAAGCTTTTGGTACCATGAAATTCATCTTGCATATTTCTTCTCCATGATATTATTGTCCACATAATCATGACAAGTTTAACCTATTTTCATTTCTTGTCATTCTCTCAATTTCTCATCATAAAATGGTGGTAACCTTGTCTAGCTTTAATATTATATATGCTCCCCTACAAGTAATGTTTACACCAAAGGCTTGTAGGACCTTGGTAGTGAGGCCAACAATAGCAACTCCTTCTCCTTTTTAGAGATTTTATTGTCGACGTTGAATAATTGACATATTATAGTTGGTTGAATTCATTAACGTGATCATTGGGATCCCTCCATCTTCGTTTTAAGTTGGTACAACTCCATCTTCAAGTAGAGTTGATTCATTAGCTACTTCGATGCATAAAATCTATTGAGTTTATAGGGTCACTGGGGACACAAGGATACTAAGGTAAACACCACTTAGAGATTCAAAGTGCCCTCAAAACATCTCATAGGAACTTTTACAAGGGATTTCTATCTTATTTCTTGTTATATAGTGGAATGACACTTAGTACTTTTATTTATTATGTATTGTATTTATTGTTTGTGTTAAGTCATAACGAGGGATACAGTGTATCCTTGATGTGAACTATTGAGTTCATGATTAGATTGTCTTATTGAGTTTAATTCACCATGTAAAGATCTTATATCCTTGTGTATAGACTTAGTTGATTGTTTGATTAGTGACCACACTGCACTCAATTGATTGACCCATAAGACACATCTGGTAGGATTTGGTGATCATCAACTATCTATTGCACTTATCCTATATTCAATCAATTATTAGATCAATGGGCTACTCATTCTTATTATTTTTTATATGAGAATTTTGCATGGCTATTTGGGATTTCATGGTAGAAATTAGACCAACATTGTATGACCATTGGGTTCTATCTACTTTAGAGTATGTGATTGATAATCAACAAATGACACAAGATATAATAAGTTAAAAGATTATCATCAAGACTCATTAAGGCCAAACCAATACCCTATATCTCAACCATTACATTAATCTATTTTTGTTTATGATTTCATCTATTTGTTATTAATTCTCTTTTCACCATTATGAGTCTTAATAACTGCAAGCTTATAGTATTGGAAGTCATCAACAATCTTTGTGGGGGTTCAACATTTAGAGTCTAAAACACTGCACTTTATTACTTGTTGACGGGGGTCTATTTGCCTTAGTCGCACATGTTACACCTTTTGAAACACTAACTTATTTCATCATAGGTGTGCAATAGTATTCCATGTTTGGGGGTCTTTCATAAATGACTTAAGCCTCATTACATAGATTATGAGTATTCAAAACCTAGATTTCGACAAATGGTTGTACTTTAAAGCAATAGGGATCTTGAAAGATGACTTTAGAATTTCGGGGAAGTTCACATTGTGGTTGAAAATAAAAGATGCAAGCTTTGAGGATGGATTGAAATGGATTACCTATGAAAAACATTCATTCGAATATTGGCAAATTATGATATGAGTAACAAGTTTGAGGTAGACTTATTTGTAGAACATGGTTTGAATGTAGCAACTCAACAAGGAATGAACTTTGCCCTGACTTGAAACCTAAATGAGAAACTGTTCCGGAGTAGAACTCGAACCTGGGTCCGAGCCAGCAGGAGAGAAGTCGGATCTGAATCCGGGTTGCGGAGGCTTGAATCCGAGTTGAACCCGGGGGGTGTACCTGCAAAGGGACTCCGACGCCCAAGTCAGATAGGTAAAACAGTCAAAGGGATCGACTGAGTGAGATTGCATACCTTATGATCTGTAAATGTTCTCTATTTATAGGGGTTTTCCCTGTATAAATATGGTAAGTGGGCGCAGATGTAAAAGGAGTAAGTTTAGCAGATAAGTGATCACAAGTGCACAAGTCAACCCAAGTGCACAACAAGTGCACAAGTCGACCCAAGTCTTAAAGTCAGCACAAGTGCACAAGTTAGCCCAAGTGCACACCAAGTGCACAAGTCGGACCAAGTTTTCAAGTCAGCACAAGTGCACAAGTCAGCCCAAGTGCATACCAAGTGCACAAGTCGACCCAAGTTTATAAGTCAGCCCAAGTACATAAGTTAACACAAGTACATATGTCAACCCAACTCAGAAGCCCTATTGGGGCGAACCAAAATTAAAAAGTAAAGTTGTCATGCAATTCATATTTATAAGGATGTGAAGAACATCTCGAATCACCAATACTGGATCTCAGATCAACAAAAACCAGATGTGAAAAACATCTCGGTTCTTCAATAAGTATGTAAAGAACATCTCGAATCACCAAAACGCTTGTGAAAAGCAACTCAGACCCGCAAAAACTGGATGTGAAGAGCATCTAGGATCAATAATAAACGAATGTGAAGAGCATCCCTGATCAACAACAAACCGGATGTGAAACACATCTCGGTTCTTCAATAAGGATGTGAAGAACATTCCAACTCAGAAGCCCTATTGGGGCGATTGCATTTGCCAAAGACTCGACATTGACTTCATCAACATCGGCCACCAAAACGGCTTTCTTCCACTTGGCCCGTGCCTTTCGCAAAATTTTGCTTGACAATGTCGACCAAGGCCGCCTTACCTACCCTGGCTGCAGAAGACTGGTTCTCCAGAGCCTCATGCTCCTCCTTCAACTTTGCCCAAGTAGTATCTGCGACCTTAAACTTGGGACTTATAATTATACAACCCTGTGCTGCTGAACGATGGGAGCACATCCCGACGAGGGTATCGGAGCACATCTCGGACAAATTCTACATCTCCAAATCAAGCAAATTCACGGAAAATCAACGTGTCAGAAGACACGTTGTCTGGAAGTCGAAATTATTACAACTAAGCAAATCGACTCATGCGACATAGTTCAAAGTCGAACTCCTTTACTTCGACTTCAGCTGGGGGGCATCTGTTATGGACTGGCCCAATAAGGCCCAAACCTTGAAGGTCCAATACATTAAAGCAAGTCGGACCACGTCCACAGACAAGTCGGACCACATCCATGGGCAAGTCGGACCATGTCTACGAGCAAGTCTGACCAAGCCCACGAGCAAGATGGACTACGTCCACGAACAAGTCAGACCACGTCCATGGGCAAGTTGGACCACGTCCACAGGCGAGTCAGACCATATCCATGGGCAAGACGGCTCCGGTTCCCCACGATGGACTTCATCTAACGAATACCATGCTAGGCTCACCGGAACCCCTATGCACTCATCTGCATCTGGTAATTATATCTTAATGGGCCTTAATGGATCAGGGTCCACGGCCCAAATCTCAAGGATAATTCATCACATTGAAGCCGAATACGAAGAACATACCGGTCACAGACTCAATCACTTATCCGAAAACTACTTTTACACAGACAAACATCTTAACTTCGCAGTTTATTATTTTACGAATGCGAAGAGCATATCGGCTTAGCAAATCCAATATTCAGACAGCGTTACAAGCATTTTAGAACGTTAAAAGCGCAACACAATTCGAAGCGTTACAAGCATACGTGTACGTGAAAAGCGTCGGGGGCGTCATCCCGGACGCCGAGGGAGTCACCTGCAACTTCTCCAAATCCGCCTTCAACTGAGTGATCTCAGCTTCAAGGGCTTTGCTCTTGTCCTTAACCGTCTTATAAAAACCGTTATACTTGTCCTTGTCCTTTTTCTCGACGTCATGTGCCTCTCGAGCAGTCTTCACATCCCCCAAGGCCTTGTCCCGTTCCATGGTGCGCGCCTCCAGAGCCGCATTAGCCTGGTCATAAGCCGACATCACATCCAATCGTAAATACCTCAGAAAAAAGGCATGCTGAAGACTCTGGCGCTCCACATCATAGAGATACTCAGCCACTGGGACATTATCATGAACCGCCTTCAAGAAAGGGTTATACAAGACATGATCCATCTCGGGCATGTCCAACTCGCATGGTGAATAGGACCGGCATCGTCATTCAACACGGGCTGAGTTCCCGACCCACAAACACCAGCATCACGGGTGAAATCAATGTCGACATTCGGTTCCCCCTACTGGTTGTTGTTAACATTCTGCAAGGCCCTCAGTTGTCTCGAAGCAGCGTTGGCCATCTATGCTACAGAACCAACAAAGGAGTGACCGAAGTCATCTCGATCCATCTTGTCTCGAACGACAGCTCCCAAGTGAGTTATAAACCCCAAAGTCATCCCGGATATAACATTGAAAAATACTTGAGCTCAAAGTCAACTTCGTCAAAGTCGACCAGAGCTGGGGGGCTTCTGCTACGGTCTAAACCTAAGGCCCAATAGCCAAAATGGCCCATGCGCAATATAATTATCATATCCATAAATATATGATATATAATTATAATATCCATGAGCAATATAATTATCATATCCATAAATATATGATATATGATTATCATACCCATAATTATATCACATATAATTATGGTATCCTTATATATATGATATATAATTATAATATCCATAATTATATCACATATAATTATAGTATCCTTAAATATATGATATATAATTATAATATCCATAATTATATGACGATATCTGCTAAACTTACTCCTTTTACATCTGCGCCCACTTACCATATTTATACAGGGAAAACCCTATAAATAGAGAACATTTACAGATCATAAGGTATGCAATCTCACTCAGTCAATCCCTTTGACTGTTTTACCTATCTGACTTGGGCGTCGGAGTCCCTTTGCAGGTACACCCCCCGGGTTCAACTCGGATTCAAGCCTCCGCAACCCGGATTCGGATCCGACTTCTCTCCTGCTGACTCAGACCCAGGTTCGAGTTCTACCCCAGAACAGAAACCAATTGGTGAAATTAAGAATAAAAAGAGAGAAGAGTTGGACATGGTCAAAAGGAAAAAAAATTAAAAGAAAAAATTTAATACAGTTGGTTGTTAGAGTCGGGAAAATGCACCATCATGACTGGGCTAGTTCGCTTGAACTCGCAATTTTGTAGGGACCTGGGCACTAAAATTTAAGGCCCAAAATTTTGTTGGGTGTTTTATCCTGAAAAAATTAAGACCGTGAAGAAATTGGATTTGGGCCGGTAGCCCAAAATGGGCTTTGGGCTACCCGTTTACTTAAAAATATAAACTTAAAAAATAAAACGATGCAGGAAAATTAGAGCTCCACTTTGTTTTTCATCCTCTAGCATTTGTGATAGAATCTCAGAAACTATGCCTTCCCATTTCATGACAAATTTCTTTCTTCAATGGGTTTCATTTGCCAATTAATTCAACTAATTTCATCAGTAATTATGTCATACTTTGATAACTTTTTCATTATGCAGTAAAAGTAAAAAAGAGGATCAATTAATTGTTTTGAAATTTTAAATCGAGACGTATAAATAGATATTTTGGGCATATGTTTCACCGTTTTGTCTTTGCCACCGTGACTCCACTTGAGCGAGAGTGAGAGTGAGAGAGAGAGAGTGAGTGAGAGAGAGAGTGAGCATTTCAAATGTCTTTGAGGAATTGGTAGTGGCTGAGAGAAGGGACATAGGACTTAAATCAAATGTGAAAGTGGACCTTTCTTGTTCTGTGCCTCGGCTTCTACCATGCTTTTTTGTGGTATGCTCAATTTTTTTTAGTTGAATGTATTTTAGTTTAATGGGTTGAAGGATGAGTGTGTTTCAATTTATTTTGAAATGTCATAGGAACTTAAAATATGTTTTAAATTTATTTGGATGTATTTTTTAGGTTATATGAACTATTTTTTCAATGTGTTTGAAAACTATATTGTTATTTTCTTTATTTTTTAAAAGTGTTTTTTTTTGTCGAAATTTTAAAAGTGTAATTCTTTATAATTTTGAATAAGTTAAGTTTTAACCAGGCTGACCCGTTACTCACATTGGGTCGGGGCCGAGTAACCCGTTTTCGTCATTATCTTCAGCCAATCTTGTTCAACCCCTCACCCGAAGGCACAACTTCATTTAACCATCTAACATTGTGGTGATTGACAAAAAAAAAAAATCTAACATTGTGGTGCACTGTGCAGGAGCAAGGATATGTTGTAATGCCTCGATCACCAAGGACCTCCAAACGTCGTTGTTTTTGCTTTTCAATCTTAGCTATTACTCTTTTCAAATAATTTTTTTTAATTTTGTTTTTAGATTTTGTTCTTCCCCTTCCCCTTCCGTTTTCAGTTTTCAATTCTTAGATTTGTTAGAAATTTTATTTCTAATAATTAATATGGGCTATATATTATTTGTAGCATTTATATTTAGTTTGACTTAATAAAAGTGATATAATTTTAGCGAGCCTTTAGACTGCTAATAGGAAAAATTGATATGGGCTCAATAAGTGGAAACCAGATTTGGCCCGTTAGGAGTTAATGGGAACCCTAATAGGTTTAAAATCGTAAAGATGGTCATGGTCCCCAATACGTCAAATCAGAAACATCTCTCTGTCTCCCCATCAGAAGAGGAATATCAGGTCCCATTTGAGGAATCCGGGATTGCTGAGGAAGATCATTGCACCAAAAGGCTATTCCATTACAACCTCCTGACAACGTTAATGGATCCATGTATATTTTAAAACTCAAGAATCTTGGTAATCTAACACAATGTATGTTGTCTGTTATTTGGTAATTCCAACAAGTGGCATCATAGCTACCATTAGTGTTAGATTATTCAGATTCGTGTGATGATTGTTCTGGACGAATTTTCTCTATGTGATGATTGTTTGATGCATGCACCTGCAAGTTGCTTATGCATTTTATGTACTGTTATTTTTTATTATTATTAAAAAAATTACAAACGGTCCGAATGGAACATGATAAGGAAAGAGTAAAATAGCAAATCGGTCCCTGACTCTAGGGGATCATGCAGTTTCATCCTTGACTTTTCTAAAATAACATTTTAGTCCGGACTTTGTTAAAAACACATGCACTTTAATCCTTATTTCACTAAAAAACATGCACTTTAGTCCTTCACTTTATTAAAAACATGCACTTTAGGGACTAAAGTGCATGTTTTTTTAATAAAGTCTGGACTAAAGTGCTATTTTAGAAAAGAGGTAAAATATGTTTTTTGTCCCTACAATTTTTTTTTATTAAACGTCCTCCCAAAAGTTTTTTTTTGCAATTAGTCCCTCCCCTCAATTAGCGTGTGACATGGCACGTTTTCTCTCTCCTACGTGTCCATAAGTGTATTTCTGGCGGTTTAAGACCGCCAGAAAATTACCCTTTTCCATTCTCTTGTTCTTCTTCTCCCTCGCTCTGTCACTGTGCACGCTGCTGACATGAGTTAATTTCATCGCTCCACTGCACCGCCACCGCCATGCGCGACCACTGTACCAGTCTCTCTCTTCTCGCCGGGAAGCCCCCTATATTTTTCAAGATCCTTCTCACACGTTCTCAAGAAGCTTTCTTTGCTCTGTTTTTCGGAATTGTCTCTCTCTATTTTTTGCTCCACTCTCTTTCTCTCATATTTTCTATGTAGTCTTTGTGTGTCCCTGTGTGAGCAACTCATTTTTTATTCTCTCTTGACTTTTTTTTGGACGAAATTCTCTGTTGACTGAAACCAAGTCTTTGCAATAGTATGTAGTCTCTGGTTTAGTTTTTCATTTGCGAGTAGCCATTCTCTCTCTCATTTGCGTCTATTATTTTTTTTCTTCATTCCTTTTTCTTCACTTGGTTGTTCTTTAATTCCCTTTTTTTAACCATCGCATAAACCATCGCATAATTACCATTTTGAATTCCTTTCTAAAATTTGAATCCATGTAGTAACGTTTCTACCATCATCATATATTTGGATCTATTAATAATAATATAGCATTGTATAGTTTTCTATAATATAACAATAGTATTTAATTAAAACTAGCTTAGCAAAAGAAAGTATTTAATTAAAACTAAAAACAAAAATTACCTGGCAAGAATATTACCCAGACAAACTTTAAATGTAATATTGGGAATTTGAAAATTGAAATCGCCTTTATAAAAACCACCATTTTTGCTTATAATCATTTGCTACAAGACACTATTCTTCCTTCTACCCAATACACAACAATATGACTATTTGCTTGAATTTTTCTTCGTCCTTGGTGCACATTCATAATTGAAAATAACAAGAGATAAGTAAGTTTTATATTTATATTGCATGAATAGCATGAAAAGCAAAAAAAAAATAGCAGGAGAACATAGAGGTCAGGACTCAAGAGTGATGAGGTACTTTACATTCGGAAATGGCAATGTAAGGAGTGTAATTCAATGAGTAACCAAATGGAATTGGTTGGTAATAATGGGTACAATGGCTGTGGGTTCATGGTTACGGGAGGTGGGGGGAAGGCGAGAAAATGGAGTGGGGAAATAGGGAGAGGGTGAAGAAGGAGAATAGAGTGAAATAATGGTAATTTCTGGCGGTTTAAGACCGCCAGAAATATACTTATGGACATCTAGGAAAGAGAAAACGTGACACATCAGCGTTTGACACACACCAAATGAGGGGAGAGACTAATTGCAAAAACAAAATTTTAGGAGGACGCTTTAATAAAAAAAAATTTAGGAGGACGCTTTATATAAAAACTCTGCATGGTCCCCAGAGTCAGGGACCGATTTGCTAGTTTACTCTATAATGAAAACAAAAAGTAAAGTAATGGTGTGGGAGCAATCAAATGTTTACTGTACGCCTGGAAACGTTTCATTTTTTTGTTTATCAAACTAGTGTGGAGCCCGTGCTAAGCACGGGTCTCCATGACCCTTGAACCTTTTGTAGTCTAGTTGTAGGTTAATCAGAAAGAATGAAGCATGAGGTAATCCATTATTTTTGTAGGCAAATGAGAATGAAATAGTTGTGAACCAATTGTTAGTTGATATTGTTTTATAGTAGAGAAGCTATAACAGAAGCTATAACTTAGTGAAGCATTAACAGAAGTGACCAAGAAAAAACTAAATTTTCATATAAGTACCAATCAAATACCAACAACCACTATGTTGCGGTGTTCATTTATTTGAAGTAAAGGTTTAAATTGTGGGTGCATGCTGGTACAACGTGGGTTGGCTGCACTACGAACCATGTTACCAAAAGGTGTACATCATTATGAAATGCAAAGACAACAACAATTGAAACACATTAAACTTGTTGTGCATCCAGAAGTTCCTGGTAAGACTTATTGAGCAGAAGTGCGCATTCAGAGTCAAACATTATGAAGTGGGCAACATCATCTCCATCTGAGGCAAGCACCTTGAGCTTGTACCTAACAACACCCACATCATAAGAAACAGGGCTAGGAAGTGGATGATTAACAGCATACACCTATGTGTTAGCCTTAACCCATACCTTGGAGACATGTCATATACAATCCGATTGCACTCAGTGCAGAAAGGGTAACCTCTTTAAAAATTAACAGCTTTCAAATAGGGGCACGCTGTGTACCACCACAGTTTTTCATCCATGATCTCAAAAATTGTGGCCATGATTATGAAATTCCATCCTGCAACA
Source organism: Sesbania bispinosa (assembly GCA_026901365.1). Taxonomy (NCBI): domain Eukaryota; kingdom Viridiplantae; phylum Streptophyta; class Magnoliopsida; order Fabales; family Fabaceae; genus Sesbania; species Sesbania bispinosa. The sequence continues at coordinate 752,658 of QLOH01000458.1, read as the reverse complement.
TTACATAAAAAATGATTTCAATAGGAATCAAAATACGCTAAGACCTCCAAATTAAAGGTGCAAGTGCAATTAGATGTGCAAAAATGGAGGTGATAAAGGGTTAACATAAGATGGGCTCTGCGGGAGTAACCTCCAAAAGATCTAGAAGTTGGCCAACGCTCTTCTTTGGATAGAGTTTCAGAAACTCATCCCTCACTGATATAGCTCTTGGCCTCTGAGATTATTGAGATCTCCATGTCCAACTCGATTTCATGAACCGCTAAACCATTCTTAAATTCAATGCACTCATGTATAAAGAGGATTCCACCAAACTTTAATCGCATTCATAACATTCTGAACACCAACTTGGCCTACAAATCAAAGCATCAAACCATTGAGACAAAACAAATTAACAGCATGGCACTTAAATCATTTGTGTGAGACAGGTTCAATATCCATTTAAAAAACAATAATGCCACCCTACCCTTGTAGATATTTATCTTGGCTAGCTGGATAATGACAACGGGAAGTCCCGTCCAAGGCAGAGAGAGGCATTCAATAACAGTATAAAAAATGCTACCAAAGAGGGCACACCGGATGGTACCCCTGCAGATAAAAAATTCACACAGTTAGATGCAGAGCTCTCGGCTAAAAAAACTTGTTCCCTTTAAGGGCAAAGAAAAAACAATAAAATCATGTCACAGAGGAACATCGAAGGGTGAAAATCCTCACATGTCGTCCACCAAGTCCAATAATACCAAACGGGTAACCCTCTCCTCCTTGTTTAATCGTATCTCCTCTAATACTCCCGTTAACATTCCCATGAAGTCTGCCAATCAATTTTAAGTGAAACAATAGTCAGGTCATGAATACGTATATGAAAATGAATTGAGGCTTACGTATTATTTGTTCGGTCACTCACTAAATAGGTAGTCTGAAGAGCCTTTCGTCTTCTTGATATAAGAGGTTTTGGTGAAAGATAGCCCAAGGAATGGAATCGAAGCTTCTGGGCAAGGGGAAACTTGTGTATTGCAGTTGAACATTATCTTATAATCATGCCCAACAGCTCGAAACTTGCCCCCATTGCGGATGATTCCAAACTTCGACACCTTATAAACTTGGCCCTCAACCATGCACCAATTGAACTTCTGCATGTTGTGCTTTTGGACAGTCCCCTCAATCCTACCACCCTGCAAAACGCAAAGGCTAGAAAAGAGAATCAACTTACAACCTCCCCGAAACAAAATACTAAACTAAGCATGAAGTAGAATATATACGCCTTTAACGGAGGAGTACAGAATGTAGTCTAAGGAACACAACCTCTTCGTCAACGAACAACATCTGCATAGCATAGGGGTCATCCGGAGTTGCCACAGCTGCCATGCTCCAAATCCTCACCAGCTTGACCTTAAGACGCCAGTTCTGCCTTCTTCCGCACAAACTTTGGATTGTATGAAAACCAACAGAGACTAATGCCATTTCAACTTTGGGTAATATTCAACTACTGAAAAGCCTCGGTTCTATGGTGGAAACAGTAGCCGAGGGCACACCAAGCCACCTATTTTTAGCTTTGGGGAGGAACTAACCGGGAAATTAAGTGGCTCCAAAATATTTTTGATTTTAATTTTCAAACTACAAAACTCATCACCCTCCAAAACCACTCCTCTCCCATCTCCTATCCTCGCCCATGATACCGTGGATGATGTACGCTTAGCTCACATGGACAACATCTACACCACTCCCCATTTTTTTTAGAATAAATTCGGTTAATCAATCCCATAAAGTAAAATGCAACAGCGGGGAGAAGAAGAGACTTTTCCGAAAAAAAATATCAGCTATCCATGTGGGTGAAAGTAAAATGTATGTGCATCGAGATTGTGAAAATACCAATACAGTGCAACATAATGTAATGAAGAAGTTCTATTCAGAAAAAAACCTCTATCCACGTGGGTGAAATTAAGACGTATGTGTATCGAGATTGTGAATATGCCAATCTTATCAACCAACCATCAGACAACTATTAAGCATTTGCTGGACCACATAACACCGTAACCTAAAACATTCCTCAAACCTTGCAAAAATAATTTATTTTGGTTTAAATTTCAAGTAAAAAAAAAACAAACAATGCTAAATACGCGAATAAATAGTGACAATAATAATTAAAAACACTGTCAGATTATATTATAGGATTGATAAGAAATCGAAAGAGAGTGTACTATGCAGGAAAAATAATTTCTTGTGTGATGAAACCCCCAAGGTGTTATCTTTTGTTTCACGTTTCTTCAATCAATTTTATTTTGGTTAATTTTTTTTTTCAAAATTTTGGATAATTTTTAACAATTAAAGAAATCAAAAGGAAGATTGACTCGATTCTTACATTACTATCACCGCATTTTTTTTTATCTTTCTTTTGATAATAAAAAAATGAAGATGGTGAAATGGTCTTTCTCTCTCTCTCTCTCTATATATATATATATATGAGGAGGGTTCAAATTACACCAGTGTAAGTTACACCAAGTATTACACCGCTGATAACTACAAATCGAATGTGTTTTTTAGTAATCCAACCATTGAATTATGTTTATTTATCATCATGATTATTTGTGTCAAATTTTGTAAAATTTTAACAATATTTACTTTGATAATCAAATGGTTGTTTTTTTTCATATATTTCAAATGTATATATGACGTTAATCTTGAGACATCTCAATGACATATCAAATAATTTCGTATTAATGTAAAATTTTATATGTATCATCTATATGATAATAACTTTCAATCCAATGGTGGATTACTTACTACAATGATCTGTTAAAAAGTTATCCCACGATGTAATACTTAGTGTAGCTTACACTGGTCTAAGTTGAACCCTACTCTCTCTCTCTATATATATATATATATATTTGGTTTCCTTTTATATACTTGGGCAGATATCCTGTATCTATGCATGATTGGTTATATTGACAATCATTTCCGATTTAAAAATGTTTTGATATATTTCTGCAATAATTTGATGGATATGCAATATAAATATTCCTCATTGATTTGTTATAACCGTTTATGCTGAAACGTATCCAAGAGCAATATATTTACCTTTATTATGTTTAAGAAACGTTAATTCTCGCATTCCTCATTGATATGTTTCACAAATTTATAATTATTATGTTTACATTTTGGCAAGTATATGTATTTGGTTTTATTTTATATTGGTCTATGAGGAACATTGTAATTTATAAAGATTATATATAGACCCTCTTTATTTATATTTGTCTATTAATTTTTATTAAATTGATTGATGCAATATATTGTCAAAGCAATCTCTATTATAGAAATTGATTTAATTAAAATTGCATAATGTTAGTATGGAATTATTTATGGAATTTGTGCTCATCCCAAAAGAAGACACAATTTGGCCAAATAATAACATGTTTGTGATGATAATTATGCGACGATTATAAAGCTATATTCATGTGAATAATAATCGATCCAAAGAAAGTCTATTATTTGATAGAATCAATTGTCAATATTTAATCATTGCATTGAGAGTACCACTTACAAATTAATTTGTATGTCCAAAGACTAAGAATTAATGTTGTGCTCAGTATCTTGTAATGAGTCTATCATGTAAATTGTCTGCATAATTTTTTTTGTTATTTTTTTAACATATTATTAATTGTATCTATGTTTTCTTACGGTTGCTATTTCTAGTGTTGTTAACGTGTCTGCTCAAATTAATTGTATCCTCATGCTTAATGGGATACACTTTAAGATCTGAAAGGAAGCGGTTGGGATAAATCTTGGCTGCATGGATCTTGATCTGTCACTTCGAGCTGAGGAGCCCACTCCAACTCCAGAGATGCCAGAGGAGGATAAGGTTGAAAAGTGGGAATGCTCAAACCGAATGTGTCTGATGATCATAAAGTGATATGTTCCAGAAGTTTTTCGGGGCTCTATTTCTGAGAGTCAGAGTGTTAAAGGTTTCCTTGATGTTGTTGAGAAATATTTCACCAGTAATGAGAAGGCTGATACAAGCAGTTTGCTTGCCAAGCTTATCTCTATGAGATACAAAGGCAAATGAAACATATGGGAGTGCATTATGGAAAATGTCTAATCTCGCGTCAAAACTAAAAGCACTAAAGTTAGAGCTATCTGATGACTTGCTCCTGCACTTAGTTTTGGTTTCTCTTCCTACACACTTTGGGCAGTTCAAGGTGAGGTATAATACTCAAAAGATAAATGGACCTTGAATGAACTCATTTTTCACTATGTGCAAAAGGAGAAAAGGTAGCAAAGAGAGCGAACTAAAAGTGCTCATTTGGCCTCAAACTCTCAGAATAGGAAGAGAAAGAATAATAAGGATGATGCAGAAAGGACTTCTCAACAAAAGAAAGTAAAAAATGATGAAAAACACCTACCTGCTTCTTTTGCAAGAAGCTTGGGCACATGAAGAAAGAGTGTTCCAAGTACGCCTCCTGGCGTGTAAAGAAATGTAACTTTCTCTCTTTTGTTTGTTTTGAAGTTAATTTAGCTTTTGTACCACATGATACTTGGTGGGTAGATTCTGGTGCTACTACTCACATTAGTGTATCCATGCAGGGTTGCCTTTGGAGCCGATCTCCAAGTGATAATGAAAGATTTATCTATGTGGGCAATGGCAACAAGGTCATAGTGGAGGCTATTGGAACATTTAGATTACAGTTAAAAACTGGATTTCATTTGGATTGATTTGAGACTTTTGTTGTACCTTCTTTTAGGAGGAATTTGATTTCTATTTCTAGTTTGGACAAATTTGGTTTTTCTTGTTCATTTGGAAATAATAAATTTATTCTTTATCAAAATTCAAATATTGTTGGTTCTGGTTCTTTAATTGATAATTTATACTTGCTGGATGTAGTTAGTTCCAATAAAGAAATCATTCACATTAATTCTCGTGGTATGAAACGTAAATTAAATGAGAACTTAGCCACCTTATGGCATAAGAGTTTAGGCCATATCTCTAAATAGAGAATTCAAAGGCTTGTGTTGGATGAGATTCTTGGAGCCCTAGACTTGTCAGACTTTAAGGTTTGCGTTGAGTTTATTAATGGGTAAACAAAACAAACTCTAGAAAATTAGGTGCCGAGAGGGCTAAGAACGTTTTGGAATTAATTCACACTGATATATGTGGACCATTCGTTACGACATCTTGGTATGGGCAACAATATTTCATCACGTTCATAGATGATTATTCAAGGTATAACTACCTATTTTTAATTCATGAGAAGTCCCAATCCCTAGATGTTTTCAAATCTTTTAAAGTTGAAGTTGAGCTTCAACTTGGAAAGAAAATTAAGGTCGTTAAATCTGACCGTGGAGGTGAATATTACGACAAATATGATGGATCAGGTGAACAACGTCTGGGGCTTTTTGCGCTCTTCCTATGGGAATGTGGCATTTCCTCAATATACTATGCCTGGGGAACCAAGCATGAATGGTGTTGCAGAATGTAGAAACAGGACTCTTAAGGATATGATAAGAAGTATGATTAGTCATTCTTCCTTGGTTTAATAGGGGATGATCCAATCAACTTCTGTCAAGCTATGCGTAGTTCTAACTCTCAAAAGTGAATTGATGCTATGAAGGATGAGATGAAGTCTATGCACGACAATGATGTATGGGATCTCGTTGAATTACCTGAAGGTGTGAAACCTATTGGTTGTAAATGGATATTTAAAACCAAGAGGGATTCAAAAGGTAATATCGAGAGATGTAAGACTTGTTTAGTTGCTAAATGCTTCACTCAAAAGGAAGGCATTGAATACAAAGAAACCTTTTCTTCGGTTTCTCTAAAGGATTCTTTTAGAATAATAATGGCACTGGTAGCTCATTATGATTTAGAGCTCCATCAGATGGATGTTAAGACTGCGTTTCTAAATAGTGACATTGAAGAAATGATCTACATGATGCAACCAGAAAAATTTGTGTTTGGTGACTCAAAGTCTATAGTATGCAAACTAAAGAAATCCATCTATGGTCTCAAACAAGCTTCCCGTCAATGGTATCACAAGTTCCATCAAGTTATTACGTCTGGTTTTGAGGCAAATATAGTTGATTATTGTGTTTATCATAAGTTCAATAGGAGTAAATATATATTCTTAGTGTTATATGTCGATGATATACTGCTTGATAGGAGCGATATAGGCTTATTGCACGAGACCAAGAGATTTCTGACAAAGAATATTGAAATGAAAGATCTTGGTGAAGCCTTTTTTGTATTAGGTATTAAGATACTAAGAGATCGTTCTCATGGTATGCTAAGGTTATCACAAGAGAGCTATATCGATAAAGTTTTGGATAGATTCAACATGAAAGACAATAAACAGGGAGATACCCTTATAGCCAAGGGAGACAAATTTAGCCTCAAATAGTGCCCTAATAATGACCTTGAATGAAATGAGATGCAAAAGATTCCCTATGCTTCAGCTGTGGGAAGTCTAATGTACACTCAAGTTTGTACTCGTCTCGATATAGCATTTGTAGCGGGAGTTTTGGGCAGATACTTAAGTAATCCTGGGATGCAACATTGGAAGACAGTAAAGCATGTAGTTCGCTATTTGAAGAGAACAAAAGGGTATATGCTCACTTATCAGATGTCTAACAGTTTAGAGATCATTGGGTACTCTGAGTTTGATTTCGCTGGATGTCAAGATAACAAACGTTCCACGTCTGGATACATCTTTATGTTGGCTGGTGAAGCTATCTCTTGGAAGTATGTTAAACAAACTATTATAGCTTCTTCAACCATGGCTCATTGCTTGTTTTGAGGCGTTCAACCATGAGATATGGCTGCGAAATGTTGTCACTAATTTACGTGTGGTCAATGGCATTGAAAGGCCATTGAAAATCTATTGTGACAATATCTCAGCAGTTCTTTATTCCAATAACAATAGGAGTACAACCAAATCAAAATTCATTGATATCAAGTTTCTGATTGTTAAGGAAAAAAATTCAAAATAAGCAAATTTATATAGAAGATATAGGGGTTGACTTTATGCTAGCTGATCCACTTACTAAAGGTTTAGTGCCTAGAGTTTTTCATGAGCACACTGCTCATATGGGTGTAATTTTTTTTATAGTACCTTATTTTAAGCGAGAGTCCCATTTATACTCTATGTTCTGATTGTCTTTTCTCTTATTTTCTAAAGAATAAGTTGATGTTTGTCATTCTGCTCTAGATTATTTTTCGCAATAATTATATTGAGTTTTGAATTGATCTTTATAAAGAATAAAGGTTGGACTAGTTGAAAATAGACATGACTAAGACCACATTGCATGTAATTTTCATGCCACTTATCTATATTTGATCTATGTCATTGAGTACATACAATTGTGGTGATCATTGTTGTTTAGTCACATTGGGTTATGATGAAAGCTGCAGTGGTTCCCTGTTGTTGTATAAAATGGACCAGATTGTTTAAGGGGAGTCTAAAAATAAATAGCATACGGTTGCGCGCACCTAAAGAATTTTGTGATGTAAATGTTTAAATGAATATGAATCCCAAGTGGGAGATTGTTAGAATTTTTATTTCTAATAATTGATATGGGCTATAAATTATTTGTAGCATTTATATTAGCTACTTATATTTAGTTGGGCTCAATAAGATCTAATTTTAGCAAGCCTTTAGACTATCAATAGAAAAAACTGATATGAGCTCAATAAGTGGAAACCGGATTTGACCCGTTAAGGGTTAATGGGAGCCCTAATAGTTTTAAAATCATAAAAATGGTCATGATCCCCAATATGCCAAATCAGAAACGTCTCTCTGTCTCTCCATCAGAAGAGGAATATCATGTCCCATTTGAGGAATCAAGGATTTAGCTGAGGAAGATCATTGTGCCAAAAGGCTATTCCACTACAACCTCCTGTCAACATTATTGGATCCAGGTATATTGTAAAATTCAAGAATCTTGATAATCTAACACAATGTATGTTGTCTTTTATTTGATAATTCGAACAAGATTTGCAATTTTTTTTTTTACTTTTGTGGTCTTTGTTATTCTCAAGTCCCTTCTCATCATAATATTGATTATTTTTTCACCTTTATTAATGAATCGAAAAAATAATGAGGCTCGTGCCTTTTTTTCATTTTTCTATAGTTTTACTTTTTTATCTTTTAAGTTCAATTTGATGAACCAACCCAATAATCATCAGGTTGATTAGATTCGAGTTAATTGTAAAAAAAGTGCAAAAAATAAACCAACCCACATGGTACTATTTATTCGGTTTGAACATAAAAACACACTCAATGTGATCCATTTACACCCTTATGAATGTATAGGTTCATGATAAAAGGGGTTTTCATGGGACGGGTTGGGACGAGTTTTACCTGTTCCTAACCCGACCCTAATTTTTTACGAGGCCAATTCCATGGACCCGAACTCGTCCATAGACCCGAAGAGACTCGATGATGTGTGCACTATGCCAAAATATGGATTCCGCCGCGATTAAATTATCCCGGTTATATGAAAAAAACCGAAGTAAAAGGAAAATTACTGCGATTCCGGAATATAACTGCGTTCTTTTTAATTATTTTACATTTTACTATTTTTTTCTTAAAAAAATTAGGATATATTTAATACGGTTCCGTAATAGAACAGCGGTACTTTCAGGAGCGACTTCTTTTACCGCGGTTGAAATATTGAACCGCATTTATATTTGTTAATATTTTATAGTTTTTTATAAAATATAATTGCAAATAACATTGCAATTAAGCCTTCAAACCCTCGTCACTCCCCTTTCTCTCACTCCGTAGTCCCTTTCGCGCACCACTCCTCATCGATTGCTGTGGATTTGAGTCCATCGTTGCTCGTCGTGACGTGATTGGAACCTCTCACTGTGGTTGCTTGAACTCATCGCTACGTTATGCTCGTTGGTCACTGGAAGCACGCCACCTTATCGTGACTGGAAGTTATCCGTGCGTGCCATCGTCGTGCTCGCTTGAAGCTCATCGCTGCCCTCACCGTGTTCGCCAGGAAGATTGGATCGTTTACATCACCGCGTTCTTCCCTTTTAGCCGGGTATTCTTTCTTATTATGGATGTATGATGATGCCTGTTTTTTAGGGTTCCTGTGGTTAAAAAATGAAATGTTGTATTTGTATTTGACACACGCATAAATTCCTGGTGTCATCTAAAGGTTTTTGGTTAATAAGTTGATTGGTACTAGGGCTTTTAATAATGAGGGTTATAAGGTGGGTTTAAATCATCTTACCTCTTTCTGTTTGCAGATTTCTATAGGGGAAGGAGGGAGAGAAAAAGGATTTTCTTGTTGGCTTTGGGTTTGCTCGCAGGGTATTAATGGGAGGGGGAAGAAGATATCAATGTGGGATTATTCTAATGGAGGAGGTTGTTGCAGGAATAAATAAGGGGTGAAGGTTTCAAAGTCAAGAAGGGGTATGTAAAGCTAAAGGAGCCTCACATATGATATATGATATATCATTGCATGACATATGATATATCATTGATTGACAAAGGAGCCTCACTATATATCTAACTGTTAGAGAAATAGTTTTATGTAACAAAGTAACTGAAAATGGAAAGCAAAAAGGTGGATAATTAAATCTTGTTTTACTGGACTGCTGTCTTAAAATTTAATTTCAAGTACCATTTTTTTGTTGCTGGCTCATTATGGGATTAGAATATGCCTTTATGATCAGTTTGTGACTGGTTTTCTAGTGAGTTAATTACTTAATTTCCTTTGTATATAGTAATCGAAAGGGAATAATATGTTATTTAATTCTTCACAGCTTGATAGCCTTATTGTTATGATTATTGTCTTAATCATCATGTTAATTTTGTTAAGCATGGTGCTCAAATTTGTATTTGAAGGATTTATTTTCCCAATAAAATCAATCTGTATTTGAAGTGGAAATGTTGTGGTGATGTTTGGACTTCGAAGCAAATTGAATTTGCTTGTTCATGGTAGGGTATATTTAAGAAACATGCTCGCCAAGTGATGTGACTCACACTTGAGATAGACAAAATTTACTATTCCTTTGTTCAATGATTTCTTCACATTTAGTTGCATACAGATTTCAAGTTATTATTTTGTCATTTGCAAGTAAATCCCTGTTGTGTAATAATATCAATTTATTCAGTATGTTCATAAAAAGATGAGGGTCATCTTGCAGCGAATGTTGTTGTTTTACTTGTTCATTTTGACATGCAATGTTGCTTCTTACTGCAGGTTTTGAAGAGAGATTTCAGAAGGAATCTTGCCTAAGTATATCAATATCATAATTGAAAGGAGATAAGTCAAGGTGGTTCGTTGATAAGATAATTTCTGTAATCTTTTTAGCTCGTCTTCCTGGATTTCCTGTGTTTATGTTGATTCTCTGCCACCCCGTACAATCTGTTTTTCATGTTGTTTTTTTCTTAAATTCCAGGATTCCCATGGCAACTATAATAATAGATGCACTCATAGATTCTAGGATTCACACACACAATTCATCACTTGTTTCGAAACCCATCTATCTACCCCCTCTCATTAATTCTCAATACCCTTAGCTTCTTCCATTGAGACACTATTTTTCCTCCTTATTTTGTGATTTTTTTAATAGCAGCACCCCACCAAATTAAGATGGATCATAGCATGGGGAAATGTGATAGAAATGACAGCTTGTAACTAAGAGTTAGGCTGTTAGGTGTAGTAGTTTTTCACCTTATTGATGGTGACTTGGTGAGCTTCCTAAGTATTAAGAAATACATGGGGAAATGTGATAAAAATGACAGCATGTTTAGACTCTTTTGAGCCAAAAAGCAATATGTTAAAGAAAAAAAACAACTCAACCACTTTACTTTATGTTTCGAAATTTGTCAAGACAATCAGTCCTTAAGTGCAGAATATGGATTTTGTTACAAACTAGCTAAATTACATACTAGAAGAATGTTACTTTACAATTTTTCTTTTAAGTTTTAACAAGGTATGCATGTATAAGAAAATTGTAAACTTTTCACTCTATAAAAATTACTTAATTTCTGCTCATTGAGCTAACCTTGAAATAACAATTTATTTCAACAGAAGGGGTGTAATGTTTTCTGAGCAGTGGATAGCCTCATTAAACTTTGATACTCAAATGCATATTTTATTATATATATTATTACATTTGCATCCATTTGACAGATGCAAACCCCATAATCTAGATTGGCTTGAGAATATTTAATCTTGTATTAAGATACGTAAGTTGTTCTAGGCAGCTAAGTCTCTCTGATTTCTATGAAATTTGTAGAGCATTGAAACTTGCTTGGAATTTTCAATTTCCTGTTTTAAGAGAGGTATTTATTTGTTATTACATCTATTTGATGTAACACGTTCTCTGTTTCAAGTTCTGTTTCTTAATAATGGAGTTTTGGTGGATTTTCTAGGAGAATTAGTTAAAACCCACCATCAAAACCATCGTCACGTTGAGAAAGATGAGTCATTGGTTCTGGTATGTGAAGTTTTTGGCAACACACTAGTTTTTAATTTGCCTCGTGTATCACTTTTCTGCTGTGATATATACTAATATGAGCCATTGTATAACCGAGACCCATCAGTGAAGGTAATCACATATGTTTATGCGTGCTAATATATTTTCTGCCATGGTGCTGCTGCTTTCTTCATTTGTTATTATTATTAATTTGGGTGGGGTTGGATAAATATTTAATGATATATACTTGTGATATATAAGTATTTATTTGATTACCTTTTTTTACCTATGTTCCATGTTAGTTTTTTCCTACTTTTCTATGCCTTATTGCTGCTCTTTTCAATTTCCTGTTTTAACATAGGTATTTATTTGTTATTACATCTTAATCTCCTGCCTTTGCAATTCTCTTCTTTCTCAAAGTTATTATGGGAGTAGTACCCTTGAGTTTGGAAGTGATAGCTTTCAAAAAATGATAGTACTGTAGCTTTTTTTCCGCACTGATGTGGTAGGATTTTAATGGGAGTAAGAGAAGAAGAGAATAAAGTGATAGGAAGTTTTGATTACTTTGAAGTAATCTATTGAATATCCCTTATCATTTAGTTTAACTTATTTTGCCACTCCACCATCTAAAGTGGTTGCATATTGTTTGTTTGGTTGGATTAATTGGTCGTATTTCACTGCAAGAAGAAATACTTATGATTTTTGCATTCATTTATAATTAGGAGTTTCCTTCCATTTTCTGAAGAAAATTATAGTTAGGATTTTTAGTGGGGGTTTTTATGATTTATTTGTTATTAATTTGTGAATTTAAACCTTAAATTGTTCTGGTCTTGCGATATCTTCTTCCTTTTCGGTTTTGTTATCATATTCCATGTTTGGTTGTCTCGGTATTGGATTTATGCCTTATAAAAATTAGCGTAGTTTAGTTTGTTGGGTTATTACTATCAAAGGATTTTAGTGTTTTCTGCAGGTTCAATTTGGCTTGCTAATAAAATTTTTTGGTTGGTTTTTGATGTTGAGGAACTTGTGTTTACTTCTATTTTATTTTTAGTTTTGAAATGGTGAGTTATTATGATATAATATTGTCAATTTCCTAAATGAACAGATGTATGCCTACTACTTGTTTGAGCTTAAAAAATTAGATCTAAAGGGTAAATAAATATTAATGGGAGTTCTCTTAATTGAATTCCCACTGCTTTTTATGTTCATTTTCCTTGTTTGAACCATGAACTCATTTATTGGGTCAAGGTTAACTTGTGCCTTTTCATCTCAGTTTATATAGTTTTTCCTTCACGGTTAACTTGTGCCTTTTCATCTCAGTTTAGTTAGGTCAGCCTTTTCATCTCAGATTTCTTCCTAGATCTTGTAGCTACATTGCCTCTTCCCAGGTATCACATTCACAACTACTTGAAAGAATGATTTTGTATGTTTAAATGCATAGGAAATTGAAAACTAGCAATATTATTCCCACTGCTTATTGAATAATATTATTTTGGTTTCAATAATTTTAGAATTTAATCCTCCTTATTATTATTTCATGTTATGATAATTTATGTAGCAGGGGAGAGTATCCTAAAATTTTGCTTTTTGTTAGGATTTTTAATAAAATAACTAGACATTAACTACAGAATAGCTACGATACTCTATGAGTTTTTATCGCAGTTCCTTAATCCAACCGCGGTAAAAAGACCCAGATTTTTTAAACTACTCACCTTTTCTACCGCGGTTACTTTTCAGAACCGTGGTAAAAAGGCTTACTCAATTACCGCGGTTCTGAAAAGTAACCGCGATAAATTCCTTTTATCTCACTGCGGTAGAACGCGATCGTAACCGCGATAAAAAGCCTCACGGAACCGCGGTAAAAAGCCTTTTTTGGCATAGTGGCGGGTCTAAGTAGATCGGGTCTGAGTAGGACAAGACCGGGTTGGCACAATATATTAGCTAAATATAATCATGAAATAATTATATAACAATGTTCTAAAGAAAATAGTTCATACAATTAATAAATATATTGCATACAATAGAATATCTCTTAATGTATGCAATATTTTTTACTTTTTTAAAGTTTGGGACAATACTAAACCAAGAATAACATTATATCACTATATAATTTTATGTATATAATGTATTTTTAAAGGTAAATAAAAGAAACTTAAACTCAAAAACCCTATCTAAAAATGAAAAAAAATAAGGCTTGAACTTTACATAATAGAAAATCATAAATAATAAATATTATATTTGCATATGAAGGACGGGTTGGATAACCCGAAGGTGAACACGAACCCTTCCTCAACTCAATGCCGGGTCAAAAAATGAGACCCGATGAGACCCAATTTGGTTCTATTCTTTCTTGTATGACATGAACAAACCCGGCGCAAATAGGACGGGTTGGGACGGGTCAAAGGGACGGACCAGATCTTGAACACCCCTATGATAAACTATTTTTATAAATTTGACAAAACATTTATTTAAGTGATAATATTATAAGATAAATTAAATAATTATAAAATTGAAAATTTAAATTTATATATGCAAAATAAGTTGAAAATATAAATTAAAAAATAAAGAACATTTAAAAGAATATTATTTTAAAAGTTTAAAGGACATATACATTATTAATTTATAAGAATTTTTAAAAAATATATAAATTTAAAAATTATTTAAAAATTTAAAAAGTTGTATATTATATATTATAAGAACATATTCCTAAGTATTGATAATATTTTTAATTTATCATTTTGAAATTTCTTCTTAAAAAATTCACATATTTTGCTATTTTATAAATAACAATATTGAATCACCCCATTGTGTGTCAAGGTTTTTATTTCCACCACAATTACCTTATTGCTATATATATACTTGGTATACTGGTTAAATTAACCGAACAAATTACCCAGGACAAATTAGAAGTAAACTAAATTACATAAAAAAGCTTATATAAGTGGCGCAACTTGAATCAAATATTAGGGAAAGCCGAAATAAAATTTCATGTATAAATAAATTTATAATATTATTGACTAAAATGTACTTTTTATATAATTTAGTTTAGACTATGTGTAATTTTGTTTTTTTAAGTTTTTTTTAGCAAATTATCTCCATTATTTTTTTAAATTAAGCAAATATGAAGTGCGTTTGATAAGGTATTTATGCTAGATGAATGCTGAAATTGGTAGCTGAAATCATTTCACTAGTGTTTGGTAAGATAAATATTTAGGTAGCCACAATATTTTGTTGAGAAGCTACTTGAAGTAGTTTCTTTAGAAAAGCATTTTTTTCAACTACCAGCTGAAAAACTTTACAATTTTATCGCTCAACAACTCTCACTCATCATTATTTAATAATTAATGACGTCCTTATATGTCATTTTACCATTTTTCAGCTAGTTCAACAACTATTTTCACTATGCCAAATTTGGGATATAAGAGCACTTACTTTAGGGCGCTCCCGTGTTGGTAAGTGTTTAAAATGAACGTTTTAACTTTAGGGCGCTTAAAATTTGGGCGGGAGCGCCCTTAAATTAAAATGTTAAGGGCGCTCCACGTGAGCGCCCTGAATTTGGTGTTCCATTCTCTATCAGGGCGCTCCTACACGTGCCCTAAAATGACAAAAAATTTAATTTTTTTTTAAAAAAATTGTTGAGGGCGCTCAAGGGAAGCGCCCTCGTATTAAGGTATTAAGGGCGCTTCCTGTGAGCGCCCTCCCATTAGGTGCGTTTTTTTTTTTATAAATTGTTGCTAAGGGCGCTCCAGGGAAGCGCCCTGCTTTTCAAACATTAGGTGCGTTTTTTTTTTTTTTAATAATTGCTGTTACAGGGCGCTCCTGGAAGCGCCCTCCCATTAGGGCGCTCTAGGGAAGCGGCCTGCTTTTCAAAGAACTGCACGCGTTTAACATTTTCGTTCATCCTCTCTCAGTTTCATCTTTCTCTTCTCACTCTAAACACTTCACTCTCCCTCACTCACTTGAGAACCCTAATTTCATTCACTCTCTCCCTCACTTAAATCTCCGGTCGCCGCGAAGGGGAGCACCGTTCGTCCTACGTTCGCCGCGAAGCCCTCAGCTCCTCCGGTCCGCCGCGCCTCGGCCGCTGCAGCTCCTCCGTTCGTCTCCATTCAGCCGCCGCGAGAAGCTCCTCCGCTAAGGTCCTTCAAAAACCACCGCCCAAGGACATCTTCTTCTCCGATCTGCACAGGTTTTTTTTTCTGATAATGTTGTTTCTCATGCACCACTTTTTCTGCTATGTCCCACACCATGTGCCTGAACTTTTTGTTTTTCTACTGATTGACCCATTTTTCTGCTAACTGCACCTAGTTTCTGCTATCTGCACCATTATTTCTGCTATCTGCACCACTATATCTGCATAATACATCTTTTTTCTGCTAGTTGCACCACTGTTTCTGCTATTTGCACCATTTTTATTTGCATCTATATCTATTATTATTCACATTGATGTATTTGTTGACATTAGGATTGAAAATTGCATAAATTTGTGATACTCAAATTTTTAGAATTAGTTATGCATGTAGTAAATTAATTTGTTATTACATCTAAATTATGGTTGTCTTTCGAGTCAATTTATAAATGATTTGATGTTTTGTTGATAGAATATGGATCGTTCTAGGATGTTTGCAAATCGTTTGACAAGTGAGTATGAGGAAGGAGTGGAAATGTTCATAAAGTTTGTCGTTGACCATGCAACAAATCCTAGAAAAATTGTGTATCCTTGTATAAAATGTTTTTGTTCTAAGCAACTAAGTGAAGCGGAGTTGAGGAACCATCTTTTCTATTTCGAAATTGATCAGAGTTATACAAGTTGGACATTTCATGGTGAGACTAGAATTGAACATAGTGGTATGGGTGAGAATAATGTCAACGTAGAACCTAGTGATGATGAGTTTGGGACCGGATGGGATGATTGTGACAGAATTGATGACATTCGAAATGTGGTTGAAGAGGACCTCAGAGATTGCCCAAAAATGTTTGATACCCTGGCTAGTGATGTTGAAAAACCACTGTACAGCAGGTGCACCAAGCACACAAGGTTGTCCGCTGTGTTGAAGTTGTATAATTTAAAAGCATCAAATGGATGGTCTGACAAGAGTTTCACAGAGTTACTGACATTGATAAAGGAGATGTTGCCGGAGGACAATGTGCTACCTAACAGAACTTATGAGGCAAATAAGATGTTACGTTCTATTGGGATGACCTATGAGAAGATTCATGCTTGTCCCAATGATTGCATTTTGTTCAGAAATGAGCATGCATCATTAAGTGTGTGTCCTAAATGCAATGAGTCTCGTTATAAGAAAGAGACTTCACCAGCAAAGGTGGTTTGGTATTTCCCCATAATTCCAAGGTTTCGAAGGATGTACCGTAGTGTCATCGATGCAAAGAACTTAACATGGCATGCAAATGAACGAGTCAAGGATGACATGTTGAGGCATCCCGCTGATTCTCCGCAGTGGAGGAAGATAGATGATGAGTACCCCTCTTTTGGGGAGGAAGCAAGAAATCTTCGACTTGCCTTATCAACAGATGGAATGAATCCGCATGGTGTCCAATCTAGTACACACAACACATGGCCGGTGTTATTGATGATATATAATCTACCTCCATGGCTTTGTATGAAGCGCAAATACATGATGTTGTCCATGTTGATATCTGGGCCCAAACAACCGGGTAATGATATAGATGTGTACTTGGCACCATTGATTGAAGACTTGAAGCTATTATGGGATACTGGAGTAGAGGTCTTTGATGGCTACAAAGAAGAATCTTTTCTGTTGAGGGTAATGTTGTTTGGAACGATTAATGATTTCCCGGCCTATGGTAATTTGTCTGGCTATAGTGTAAAGGGTCAGTGTGCATGTCCTGTTTGTGATGAAAATACTTCTTGGATGCGTTTAGCGCATTGTAAGAAAAATGTATTTCAGGGTCATCGCAAGTTTTTTCCTTTATCCCATCGTTATAGGGGATGGAAGAAAGCATTCAATGGTGAGACCGAGGATGGGAGGCATCCTTCTCCATTGACGGGTGATGAGTTGTGGGAAAAGGTGGGTAACCTGAGCAACAACTTCGGCAAACCTTTTGCCGGGCAACTTGTCACTGGAGGGTGGAAAAAGAAGTCTATCTTTTTTGAGTTGCCATATTGGAAGTCATTGTTTGTTAGACACTTCCTTGATGTGATGCATATAGAAAAAAAATGTGTGCGAGAGTGTTATCGGCACGTTACTGAATGTCAAAGGCAAGACCAAGGATGGGATAAATGCGAGATGGGACTTGTTGGCCATGGGTATAAGGAAAGAATTGGTCCCAGAAAAAAGGGGGTTCACGTACATATCTTCCTTCGGAGGCTTATACTCTTAGCAAAAAAGAAAAGCTTATTTTTTGCAACTTCCTACAGCGAGTCAAAGTTCCAGAGGGTTTTTCCTCTAACATTAGAAATCTAGTATCACTGTAAGAACAAAGGTTGAAAGGTGTGAAGTCTCATGATTGTCATGTTCTTATGGGTCATCTGCTTCCGGTTGGAATACGCTCCATTCTTCCAAACAAAGTGCGCGTTACAATAACTAAATTGTGTCATTTTTCAGAGCTATTTGCAGTAAAGTGATTGACCCTTGAAAGTTGCCCATGTTGCAAAGACAAATAGTGATAACACTGTGCGAGCTAGAAATGTATTTCCCCCCTCTTTTTTTTATATAATGATTCATCTCACAGTTCACCTGGTTCGTGAGACTCAATTGTGTGGACCAGCTTACATAAGATGGATGTACCCGGTTGAGCGATACATGAAGATATTAAAAGGGTATGTTAAAAGTCGCAGAAGGCCTGAGGGTTGTATGGTTGAAAGGTACATTGTTGAAGAAGCTGTTGAGTTTTGCACAGAATACCTTAGTGGTCTGAATTCCATAGGGCTTCCAAACTATGGACACAACAGAAGCTCGAAATCAGGAGGGATTGGGGCAAATGAAGTCATAGGTATTCAAAGAGAGGAATGGGTTCAAGCACACCTGTATGTCTTGCACAATGATGATGAGGTAGAGCCGTATGTTGAAATTCACAAGGAGGTACTTCGGCACTCGAATCCTAATCGAGGAGATAATTGGATCACAAGGGAACACAATCGAAGCTTTATCTCATGGTTTCAGTCGAGGATTTTTCATGACATGAACCATAATCCTACTTTAGTCTCTACTAGACTAAGATTTTTAGCATATGGCCCAAGTTTGAATGTAATATCTTACAAGGCTTACTTGATTAATGGCTACACTTTCTACACAAAGGCCCATGATGATAGAACAACAGTCCAAAACAGTGGTGTGACTTTAATTGCCCAAGCATTGCACATGTCAAGTGCAAAAGATAGAAATCCAGTTTATGCTAATATGTCATATTTTGGGGTGATTGATCGCATATGGGAATTGGATTATACTCACTTTCGGTTGCCTGTGTTTGGTTGTAAGTGGGTTGACAACAATACTGGTGTTTGGGTCGATAACCTTGGCTTCATGCAAGTTAATTTTAGAAAGGAAGGTTACAAAGATGAGCCATTTATCCTAGCATCCCAAGCTTAGCAAGTTTTCTATGTTAGTAATCTCGCAGATGTGAATTGCTCCATAGTCATGTTAAGTAACAAATTCAATGACAACCCAAATGTGGATGATAATCAAGGGGATGATGTTGAAGATGATCCTTTTGTTACGACATCACAGTTTTTATATGGTGACTCAACAACAGATGATGGGTTGTACCTGAGAGCGGACCATAATGAGGCTATTTGGATTAACCCATCAATTCGTCTTAGAAATGTTCCCACTAGTGTCAAATAAACTAGAAAAAGAAAAAGATGAGCCATGTATGTTTTGACTTATTTAAATAGCTATTTCTTTTGTCTTGTTTACTAATTCCAGTTTATGCTAATTAATGTCTTATGATTCTCATGCAGATATCATGTTAGGATCAGACAATGAAAACATGGATGCCATACACAGACGTGGGGCAACAATTATGGCCGAAGTAATCAAAGAGAGGAATAAAGGAAACAAAATAGAGGTAACCAATTGTATGTTTACATCAAATTATGTTTATGAAGAAGAATTATATAACTATATAGTTTATCCTTTTGTTTAGGTTGCATGGAATGACAGGGGTCAGCCTATTAATCCCGGAGGCACTACACTTAGTAGTTATATTGGTGCACTTGCTCGTCTAAAGGTACCAATTACCATTAGACAATGGAAGGATGAAGAAGTTCTTCCATATAAGAATATGATATGGGAGGGTATAAAGGTACATACTATATCCCCTGTTTATATTTTAAGATAATTAAGAACACCTAAAGTAATACGATGGTAATTTGTTTTGATTTCTATGTAGTCCACTTTTGACATTGATGAGTGCCACAAGAGGTATGTGCTTATGTTGCTGGTAAAAGACATAGATCCTTCAGGTCTGTGTTATCCACCAACCATGTTTTTGATGAGAACGGAGAAGTAATCTCGCATCCTCCTAAGAGATATGAGGATGTAATACCACAAGAGCAATGGGAGTACTTTGTTGCCCAACGAACACAGGAACGTTTCAAGGTACTATAATCAATCATATGCTCCATGTTTTTTAATTCTATTTTTGTTAAAGTATATGTTTAATACTTGTATATATAACTCATTGCAGGAAATAAGTCAGATAAACAAGGCTAGAGCCTCCCACCCCGATTACCCATATAGAGCCTCACGCTTGGGTTATGCTCGGCTTGAACAACAAATTGTGAGTATTGTCATTAACATGAAATACCAAAATAGTGTTTTTTGTTAGTACTAATAGTGGGTAACTTATTGTAAACAGTTAAAAGAAGCGGGTGAAGAGTCTGGTGAAGTTTCACGACATGCATTGTGGAAAGTCGCTCGGATAAACAAGAAAAAGAATGCTAGTAATGAAAAAGTAGAAGAGGTCTTCACACAATGTGTAAGTATATATTTAATGTTATTGTGTGTTAAATTTAGGGTTATTTTTGAATCATTGAGTTTATGTTTTGCACTTTTGTTATTAGGAAGAAATATTATCTCAAGCCGATGAATCTGGTAATTCTGATGAGAGACACGTCCTTGACACGGTTTTTAAGAAAGACACATATAGGGGTCGTGTTCGGGGTATGGGTTTTGGGGTATATCCTGGGCAATATTTCAAACCTCCGCCTAAACCCAAAGAAGATGTTGTTTCTAAAGAGAAATATAATGATATGTATGAGAAATACCGGGAAATGCACGATGGTTATCAACAGATACAAGAAAAACTTGACCAGAATACAAGAATGATTGAAGAACTTACCAGAGAACGGAGCATGAGAGATTCTAACACTTCTCCCAGACCCGCTTTTCCTGTGGTAATTAATTGTTTATATTTTTGTTAACTATTTTGTTTTTTACACACTATTTATCCATAAACATATTTTCTTATCTCAATTGTTTAGGGAATATTTCAATGCATATTATATTTGGGAGACACTGCCTTGCGAGTGGTTGGTAAGGGGCAAGCACACAATTTACCAGACCAGATGTTACACAATTGCTCACTTCCCTCCGACCAATTGAAGGTCATGGTTCAAGTTGCTACTGACCCACATGCTACCCTTCCATGCCCAGATCGTTTTGGGGAATTGAGTACTGTGGGGGATGTGTTAGGGTGTTTCGTGGCTTGGCCATGTACTTATATTGGATTGGATGCATTGGTATGTGTATAGTTTTATTTGTGTAAAAAGTTCATTTATATAAGTTCAATTTCAATTACTAATCCTTGAATATGTTGTATTTTTAGACTCCCCAGACCTCCGCAGCGGCACCACATGTGGAGACACATCATTCAAATGAATCACCTATTCATAAGTCTCCAATTAGGGAAAGTACTCCACGGGTGGTCACCTCAAAAACCCACCAATCCTCCCTCCATGAACTTGCAATTACTCGAAATGTTTTATTCAGTAAAGATGCAAGGAAGTGGTTCTACCATTTGTTGTAACATAGCTGCGTGTATTATTCAAGAAAATGAAGTGAACACATACATTGATGAAAATTGTCTTCAAGCTGTGTTGTATCGTGATTGGTTAGATGCCACTGTCATAAACATCTACTCCAAGTATTTTGAATTTTAAAATTTCATAGTATGTCATTCTCATTTAATGATAAGATTGTAAAATTCGTTAACAATATCCAAATTTTCTATTGCATAGTTACTTGTATAAGGAGATATTGGTTCCATCTGGCCGCCCGGATAGATGTGTTTTCATTTCTCCAGAAATGACCACAGCTTTTGTTGCAACAACTCAGCAGGACAAAGTCCTGGGTAGGATGTTGTATAACAAACAGGGGCAAGATAAGTTGTTTCTGCTTCCGTACAATCATGACGGGTATGTGACGTATGTGTTCATATCTCAATATAACTAATTATAAAACATTGTATGTTTGACACATCTGACAATATGATTGTATGCGACACTGGGTTCTTATCGCCTTGAGTTTAATTGATTTTGACAAGGTTTACTTTTTTGACTCCTTGCGCAAAGACCCTACACATTACGAACCGATGAAGACTATGATTAAGAAGTAAGTTTTCTATGTTAAGTAACATTATATAATCACACTTACATTGTTTAATTAGAGTTCTCATACACATTATTTGTTTTATTGGTTTAGATCTTTTTATGAATATCGAACGCTAATGGGTTTTCTAATTGCAAAGAATATGATTATACTTGATTCCATTTGGTACCGCATACAGGTAATGTTGCGCGAACTCTTGTGTTCCGTCGTAACTTATCATTACGTAAGTTGATTTGATTATAAATTATTTTTGTAGTGTCCACGGCAAACAAACAACAGTTATTGCGGCCTTTTTGTTATGCGTTTCATGAAGGAGATAATCGATCAAAATGCACTCACTATACCAAGAGAGGTAATTTGGAATTGTTATAACAAGTATTTTTCTCCCCATTTAGAACTTCTTTTAATGAAATAAAATTTTGGGTTTTATAGTACTTTCCTCAACACCGATGCCCGACTTACACTACGGAGCAACTTGATGAGGTTAGAGAATAATGGACAAAACATGTAGTAACCACTTGTATGTGATTGATTTGCACTTGTTGATGGTGAGTAAACACGTGTACTTTTACTCTGAAAATGTTGTACAAAGATGTTTATTAATGATAAGTTCTGTAAATTTTGTATACTTTGATTTGATGTTATACTTTAATGACAAGCACTTGTTTCATGACATGAATTCTGGCTACTGGTATGGAGTTTTACAAGTGTTTGATAAATTGGGATAACTTGTAAAAACAGAGGAAACTCTGCCAAATTTTTTATAGGTTATAATGACTAGACTTAGTCATGGTTTAGGATGTTGTTTGTTAAGCATATTCTATGCACTTTTGACATTACTTTCATGACATGAATTCTGGCTGCCGGTATAGAGTTTTATAGGTGTTTGATAAATTGGGAAAACTTGTAAAAACAGAGGAAACTCTGCCAAATTTTTTATAGGTTAATGACTAGACTTAGTCCTGGTTAAGGATGTTGTATATGTTAAGCATATTCTATGCAAAACTTTTGACATTAGTTTCAAGGATGAAATTCTGGCTGCTGGTATGGAGTTTTGCAGGTGTTTAAAATTGTGTTCACAACTTCATCTAAATTATAGAGCAGAAAAAAAGGGAGGGAGGGAGGGCGCTTCCTTGGAGCGCCCTGGTTGGACAGGCTTCCCTGGAGCGCCCTCCAAATGCATGTCCTGTGCATAAGGAGGGCGCTTCATGGAAGCGCCCTTGTCCTGTCCAGCGCCCTCCACTCCTGACACTTTGCTGAGGGCGCTTCCGTGTTTTTTATAAGCGCCCTCTGTGCCTTCCGTCAGGGCATTTCTGGGCACGCCCTACTTTTAACGACCAAACAAGAGCAGTTTCTATTAGGGCACACTGAGCGCCCTTTTATGTTGCACGGGAGCGCCCTTAAATAGCTTTTATGGCATAGTGTTTTACCAAACATTATCAATTAAATCAACTACCTTTTCAGCTTTCTGGTAGTTTTCACCTTTCATCTAACTTTTTTAGTTAATTTTACCAAACATACTCTTGGTCCCCATCAATGGTATTCTATATAAAATCTTAAGTTCTCATTTTCAATTCAAATAGTTTGGTAGTTTATGAAAAATTTGTAATATGAAATAACTTAAAAGGTTTACAAGTAAAATTTTTAATAAAAATTTAATAAAACTTGAAGGATTTTGTAGTAGGTGAAATTATGGTTTAAAGGGGTACAAATTTGAGATTTTTTGGCTTTAGATGAATTTTGAGATTTTGATTGGTGAGTTTAGAAAATAATATTAAAAAAAAATTAATCAATTCAATTTGTGGAGATATTAAGTATAAGGTGATAATTTGAGGGTTTTAGATAAAAAAATTATCAAAGTGATCAATTTTGCTTAATTTTGAAAGTGGAGAAACTTAATTTACTAAAAAATACTTGAGGGACAAAAATTACACAAAATCTAAACTAAAGGGATTAAAATTGTAATTAAGCCTAATAGGATAATATTAAAATAAAATTAACCATTGAAATAATATTTAGATAGATAAAATTATCCCCAATTATATTAAATATTATGAGAAATTTCATTATAGATAATTAAGAATATAAGTATTTTTTATGATTATATAAACAATTTTTCTAACATGTGCAATGTCGCACAAGTTAATAAATCAAAAGTTGAAAAGTTTTATTGGAAACCACAACTATCACAACATACAATGCATTGGTAATATGAAATGTTATATTTTCCAATAAAATATTTTCACTTTTGATTTATTATTATGTGTAACATTACACAAGTTAGAATATATATATATATAATTGGAAAAAGTTTGGGGCCGGGCTCCCCCTACCTGTCTCTATGAAATTCCGCCCTTGCTTATGATGTTGTTATTTAGTTTGAATTGATGATAACGCATACGATCCCTTCAGAAATCTCCGGGGAACACCAAGAATGTCAGTACTTGCCATCATGTAGGGGCTTTTTGACCATAACAGGGCAGAAAAAAATTAATTACTATATTAGTGTGAAAAAAAAAATATTTACTAAGATGGGGTAGTTTTGGACACGGTGGCAAGAAGAAACGCTAACTGGGTTAGCGTCTCTTGAAGCATTAACTCAGTTAGCGCCACTTGTTATATATTTTAACAAGTGGTGCTAACTGAGTTAGCACTTCAAGAGACGCTAACCCAGTTAGCGCCTCTATTATATTTTTTAAAAAAAAATTTTTTTATATTACCGGGGGTTTAAAACCCCCGTTAAATATTTTTATTTTTATTCTTTACATTACCGGGGGTTTTAAACCCCGTTAATAATTTTTTTCCTTGTGGTCCATTACATTAGCGGGGGTTTTGAACCCCCATTAAATGAATGGTATTTTTTTTAAAATTATTACCGTTGCACAAGAAAAAGATAATAAAATTATTATGTTATTAAAAAAGGATAATAAAATTATAGGAACAAGACTGTCTCCCTGGATAATAAAATTATTATGTTATTAAAAAAGGATAATAAAAGGATTAAATTATTTTGTTAGTAAAAAAGGATAATAAAAAGGGATAATAAAATTATTATGTTATTAAAAAATGATAATAAAATGATAGGAACAAGACTCTCAGTTAGCGTCTCTTATTAAAATTATCATGTTATTAAAAAAGGATAATAAAAAAGAAAATTAATGTGTGGGAAAAAATAAAATGATAGGAAGAGAATTGTCTCCGTGGATAATACCTGAAGTTCATAAAAAATTCTTTTGTAATGAAACAAATTAATAAAAACCAATAATGAGAGAAAATATTATAATATCATAGTAAAAAAAATGAAAGTGAGACAAAAAACGAAAAAAGAAAATGACAGGACTGACTCCCGTGATTCATAAAAAAACACGACAATAGAAGCTAATAAATGAAAATATAATTTGATTAAAAATAAAAAAATAAAAAGGATAATGAAAAAAGAAAATTATTGTGTAAGAATAAAAATAATAAAATTAATTGAAGAATAAAAAGTTCATAATAAAAATGGAAAACAACTATAAACATAAAAAAGACGCATGCCACTTTTTTTATCATATAAAAAACGCATGGGTCTTTTCTTGTGCAACAACAATATTTTTAAAAAGTACCATTCATTTAACGGTAAAGAATAAAAAACAAAAAATTTAACGGGGGTTTTAAACCCCCGGTAATGTAAAACTTTTTGAAAAAAATATACTAGAGGCGCTAACTGGGTTAGCGCCACTTGTTAAAATATAACAAGTGGCGCTAACTGAGTTAGCGCTTCAAGAGACGCTAACCCAGTTAGCGTTTCTTCTTTCCACCGTGTCCGAAACTACCCCATCTTGATAAATATTTTTTTTTGCACATTAATATGGTAATTAAAATTTTTTTCTACCCTGTTGTGGTCAAAAAGCCTCATGTAGGAGCAAGCATATGATTATTAGCCATGCTATGCATAGATCATTATTCCACGTCCTTTTAAAAAATATGCGGAAGATATTTCAATCGATCTCGGGATAAGAAATGGAAAAGTGATTACACATGGGGTGTTAAAATCCAATCCAATCCATTTGGAATCGCAATAACCGATCCAAAAAATCGCAAACCAAAATAACTGCAAACCGAAAAAATCGCAAATCGCAAAATTTTTTTTTAATTGGATTGGATTGGATTTTGGATCTGCCTATGAGAACCAATCCAATCCAAACCGATCCAAAGTTTCCTAGACATTTTGATATATTATCATTATTGATATTGTTTTTCTGTGATGACGTAAAAAAATTATTATTGTGCAACTATATTTAACGAATTACATTCGATCATGGGATTAAAAGTCATCAAGTATAATTTGTATGTTATAAGATATGATAAGATAATTGCACGTTTTTATCATATTGAGTTTACCATAAACGGATACTGTTATATGAGTTATGGAATTAGGATCGACTCACATATCTAATTAAGTATTTAAAGTTACAACTTATTTGTTCAAGAAACACTAATAATTTGACAAAACATAACTTTTCGACTTTAAATTTGTAAATGATTAACGATTTTGGAATCTAATAATGATGTCATAATTTTGCTTTCATAACTTCATTTTTTAGTTTATTTGAGAAACCGAAATCCAATCCAAACCGATTAAAATTGGATTGGATTGGATTTGTAAAAAAATCAAAACCGATTGGATGATTAAATTAGAAAACCGAAATTATTAGATTGAATGATTTTTCCTTCAAAACCGATCCAATCCAATCCGCCAATACCCCTAATTACCCCAACATGAAATGATTGGTTTACCTAGTATTGAAGCATCATATAAAAATAATCTCAGCATGAGGTATTCCACATATTGCATAGAATTCCTAAATCTTTCAAAGGAATAATGCTACTAGAAGAATTAAAAAAAAAAAAGAGAAAAAGACAAAGCTACTAGAAGAAAATAAGATAGAGACATCATAATCTCAATCCTACTATAACCAGTCTAATGACTTCAACATCAATTTCAAATCAGGATGGTTTTATTTTATACACATAATATAATTTCCTAGCTATGTGCACAGTGAGGACAATATTAGCTTACAGCTTACTGTACAGTTATGTTAGCTGTAATTAAATCTGTTTCAATTAGTTAGATTCTGTTATTAACTGTCACAAAGTAGTTACAACAGAATTCTCCTACAATTGTCACTAGCAGCAGTGTAAATACTTGTTTCCACATAGAAAACTATGCAGAATTTTAACTTTCAATCTAATACTCAGACTCTATTTTTCTTTACTTTCTCACATTTTCTCCCATTTTCTCAACTTCAATATTGTATAACCACGCAGTTGATCCGTGGCCTCATCATCAAGCAATTCGCACCAGATTCCAGAATCCTAAAGACAACAATCCAAATCTGCGTTTGCACCAATGGCTTTCCTTCCCTCGGTTTCCGTCAAACTGAACGGAGGAAACTTCTTGATCTGGCGTCGACAAATCGAAGCTGTGATCAAATGTCACAGGCTTCGTCGTCTTTGGATTAATACCGAAATCCCTCGCCAATTCTTGACAGAAGCTGATCATGATGCAGGAAATGTCAACGAGGAGTACCTTCGTTGGGAGGAACAGGACCAACTCCTCTTTTCATGGCTCCTCTCTACTCTGTCCGATCCCATCCTCAGGCTAGTAGTTGGATGTGCAAATTCTTGGCAATTATGGGATCAAATCAACAACTTCTTCAACACTCAAGCATGTGCGAGAGTGAGACAATTCCGATCTGAATTGCACAAGATCAAGAAAGACACGATGTCAGTCTCTGAATATCTATTGCGAATCAAAACACAGATTGATTTGCTTGCTTACGCTGGAAGCCCGATTTCCACGCAAGAACATATTGATGTGATATTGGAGGGCTTACTTGGGAATTATGATGATTTTGTCACTTCCATCAACACGAACAAGAGGCTTGAGGATTCTTATACGGTTGGCGAAATTGAGGCTATGCTCTTGGCTCATGAAGCTCGGATAGAGATACAGGGGCAAAACCTTATACATGATTTGATAATGAAGATGCAAACCTACTTACTCCATGAAGCTCATAAGCAACCTCAAAGCACCACTCGTCCGTTGTACATTAATGAAGTATAACATTGCATATAATAATGAGAGATAAAGAGAGTAACACATATAAGTATGAGATGTGGTGGGTGATAAGATAGAGAGAGATAAAAAGAAAAAAATGTGTTATATGAGTTGTTGTATATTTTTATCTATAAATAACATTTCTTTTCTTGGAATGATATTCAATATGATTCTCTATCTTCCTCTCTACTTTCCTTTACTTTGCTTAGGGTCTGTTTGATTTGCATTTTCATTTCCTGTTTCCATTTTTTGTTTCTTGTTCTTTGAAATTTTACAAAAGAAAAAACTAGACATGTTAGAAATAAAAATCTGCTGTTTCCGGCCTTTCCAGCTTTTCCTTTATAAAATTTCACAAAATAAAAAATAGAATGAATACGAGATGTAAACCAAAGAGACCCTTACTTTTTCTTCTATTTTCTCATTTTCAATATATAGGTTTTTATAGTTTTAGAAACAAATTAACAATAAAAGGCATATGATGAAATAAATAAAATAGCATCAAGTTGAGACGTGCTCATCCAAGGCAGCAGGTTCAAGCAAATTTGACACTCTTGGTTGAGGATTTGAAAGGAAAGAAAGTAAAAACAAAACATAAAAATAAAATCACAGAACATATTTTGATCAGCGATGGCTAGTACATACGTTTCATTTTAGTATTTGTTATTTGTGGATGGCCTGAATAAGTTGAGTCAGAGGTTGTTTTCAATCCAATTTCTATTTATTACATATCAAATGGTTAAGCAAAATTTTAATTAAACAATAAGCAATTCTAAAATAATGAAATGGGAGAGTTCATACAATAATTAAACATAATGAATATTTGGCTTGGATTTTATTTAGGTATATGAAGTGACAATGATGCATGGCTTCAATTCATGTAGTCGACCTCATTTAATGGAGAAAGGGACTTGTGTTTAAGAATTTCCACTATTGCAGGAATTGCTTAAATAAATGGAGTTGTGTAAGATGCACAAGTTACTCACAATCAGAATTATTAGATATATTATTTTTTTAATTGAATGGTGGAGATTAATTAGATTGAACCGATTGTGGGTATCATACTAATAACTTTATGAATGTTGCAAAGGAGGAGCTCTTCCATGGAAGAATATTTTTTCACAACCAGTATGATAAAACGATCTGTAACATTGGGTTGAACCCAACAATGCCTTACAATTAAAAGTTAGAATATATCTAATGTAGCCCAGCTAAATCAATAACCCATGAACAGTAACCATCCTTCACACAGCAATCCCCGATCTCCCTTTTCTTTCTTCCCTTCTCTTACGCCTTGCATGAGCAGGACGACGCAACCACATCTTGGAATGGGGACGGTAACACGACAGTTAGGGGAAAAACGAAAGGCTTGCTGTGATGCTAATACATCAGGGACATGGAGTGCACACAGACATGCGTGCGGCCGGACGGGGATGACCTGACAGAGGGAAGGGTCACAATGACACGACAGTAACCCTTCTCATTCTTATGATTTTTTCTCCATTTCATATAAAACCAAGCTGAGATTTTTGCTCCCTCACCATCATGCTGAGAGATTTAGTTTGTGGAAAAGGGTGTCTCCTACAAGTTCTCCTATCTCTCACTGTGGCAGAATCACAGCTTGATTATCGCCTTCAAGATCATTGCCGCCGTGAAATGGGAGAGAAAGGATGGCTGAGGTTGGAGCGGTGGGTTGAGAAAAGATGAATAGTGGTGGTTTATGCATAGGTGGTCATGGACTATTCATAAATTTTGAAAAGTTTAAAAAAAATCTGAAACCGGAGGAAACCTATGAGGCCAGTTAAACTCATTTGTGTACCAGTGCACAAGTTTACTCACCCTAAATAAATATTGGATCATTCTAGGGTGCGATGAAACACTAGTGTATCACCTTTTCTTTTAATGTGTAACCTGTTATTAGTTGACCTGCTGACGATATTAAAACCTATCTAAATATTTGCTGATTAGGGCTCCTCATTTTCTTTGGAGCTACACATATGGCCAAAAATCCATTTGAAATTCGTGAGTGTACAATTCATATGCATTGAATAACATATATTTTAATTTAATTTATTATTTGACCGAAAAAACAATAAGCAATGACTCATTGGTTAACTTTAAAGCTTGTGAGAAAATAAAATTAGAAATAAATTAACAATTAACTGAATATAATAGACAATGAAAATTTATATTAAATTAATAACGCATAAAGAAATTGACGAGAAAGTGAGACTCATTCATGAACTCTAAAGATTACATGAAAATAACAACATTAAAATATTGATAATTAAAAACAAATTGGTGTGGAACTAACTAAACTGGCAGAAAATAAATAAAGAAACCAACGAAGCAAACAAAAAATATAAAGCTGGAACATGAACTAACAGAACGTAAGTTAATGAAGGAATATAAATTACAAGAGATTTTTTACAAAAATAAATTACATGATCAAGCTAATTAATTATTAATCCAATCTCAACTAATTCAACAAATATAGCAAAGGAAAAAAGACACACGAATATAGAAATTAAACAAAAAATTTGCAATATACAAAAGTAATAATTAACAAACACGCACTCAACTACATAAACACTGCAACTTCAGACACAAGAACGAGGGGAAAGAAACATGAGAGAGAGGAAAAGAGAAGGGAGATGGAAGGAAGAGAGGAAGGGAGAAGGATGAGGAAGAAAGAGAGGGAGAGAGAGAGAAGAAAAAAAGGAAGGGAGAACGAGGAGCCACCATGGGTGACGTCGAGAGGATGGCAGCGTCACGGCTACCGAAGGTGGAACTCAGTGCAACGGCCATGGTGTGGGCAGCGACACTGTTTTTCGGCGATGAAGACAACACTACAAACAGTTCAAGCAGATGCGTGAAGACACTTGGGGTAGCGAGATGATAGTGCACCTTAACGTCGGTGAAGGATAACCGTGGAGCTCCTGTTCTTCTAATGACTCATTAACAACCATGACTCACCACTTACTAGTACACATTTATAATTTACTCCCTCCTAACTTCTTGAATATAAGCATAAAAAAAATAAATTCATATTTGGCGAATTAAAATATAAACAAATCTTAATTATTTTTATCTTATTTAATGATTAATGAGATAAACCCAAAATACTCTTTAATTTTATTTTCCAACCACTCTATTTAATAAATCATGTGACAATAAAAATAGAGTATGTCTACTTGAAACCATTTTCAATAAAATTGAATGTAGGATAATTTAGGAAATGCAAGTATTTTTTACATGATACAATAATATTAGAGCGGTTAACTCGACTTTCCTAATCAAATTGTGAACCTCCATTTTCTTCAATCGTTCCACCTTTTATAGGCCTCCCTGTTAACTACCGGTAAAGAAAATGAAGGTTCACAATTTGGTTAGAAAAACCGAGTTAATCGCTCTAAAGGTTAGTCCGGATTATTCTTGCTGAGAACATTTGGTGTAAAACGTTTCTCGGACTTTCATTATATTCCATCCATATACTAATTCCATTCATTGAATATCCCTATCTTTGGTGTCATTGAGATAAGAGATGTCGTTTCTAGTCTATCTTATCTCTTTCTATTTCTATATATATATATAGAAATAGAAAGTTGAAAAATCATTATATAATAATCCAGAAATTGCAATAGAAAAGAAAAAGAGAGGTTTGCGATGATTTTTCAATCTTTTATACTGGATAATCTAGTATCCTTATGCCTGAAGATAATTAATTCGGTCGTTGTGGTCGGACTCTATTATGGATCACATATTGAATTATTATTTCATTAAAAATCTCTAGGATCGCTTTAAGGGTTGGAAGAACTATGGCTGAAGGATTCACGATTCAGGTTTTCAGGATTGAGTGTTCTCCTGATCCAAGGATCAAACAGAGCGGGCGGAGATTAAGGTTGTGAGCGGCAACGAGATGAAGAAAACGTTGAATTGGTGAAATCTGATGTGGTTCGGCATGAGAGCGGTCAATGGTTCTGAAATATTCGTTCTCATCGGACTTGAGGCGAAAGAGGATGCAGAACTGGTGGAGGTGGTGTTGTTCTGCAAAGTTCAGTTAACGCCGACCAATGTGGTCGTCGTTTGAACGGCGACGGAGTTGTTGGGCATGACGAAGGGAGAGAACCTGTGTCACGTGACGAGATCGTACTTTCAGAGAATCGTTGGCATTGACGCGTCCATGGTTCTTTATTCGCGCCTGCCTCTGCTTCCAGATGCAGAAACGACAGCGTCGCTTGCCTGCAGGTGTATTGAAGCGCTGGTTCGAGAAAACGACGACGATGTGAGTAGCTAGTTCGGAGGTGGTGCTAGGAATGCACCTTCAAGATTTTGAAACTGTTGTCCATAGTATGAACGGGAGGCTACCCAACCGCGATGTTCTGTATAAGATGATTGATCTTTATCTGAAGGTACGCCACGCGTAAATCTCATATTTTTTATGTACACACATCACATCGTAAGCAACAATATCATGTACACAAACTTTTCCTTACTTCATCATTTGCTGTGTTAATATCAAAATAAGTTTTAGGAGACATTTTTCCAATTAAAATCAATTGGATATTTCTAATTGCATAGGATGAGAACAAAATCAATAAATAGAAAATGGTTGGAAATAACACGAATCGAGGTAACAAACCTGTAATATGAATTCTGGAATATGCATCATAGGTTTTATATTTTAGTTAATTTATTTGTTGTGAATTATGTTCTCCTGTATACTTCTAGAGTTAGTTGATGTAATTTAATGATGAGGCACATCAAATAGCATGGGATAAGAGAGATGTACCACATTTTCACAAAAGACCTCCTACTTGCAGTAGCTACGAATTGGGCTTAATTGTCCTTCCTTTGAAAACCCGTCTTTAAAAAAAAAATTGTTTAATCCTGTCATAACTCGAACCAGCAATTAGTAGTTTTACAATTAATATTTCAATTTGAGAAGTCCTGGCTACAACAGTATAAGGCGTTTTACAATTAATAGTTATCAATAACGATTATGTAAACTCAGTCTATTTGAATAGTACATTATTAGCTAAGCATAATTCGCTTTTTGTCTTTGCTTTATCACCCATAGTTTAACTTTATACATTGTGAAATATCTTTTAACAACAATTACCTGAGATTTACTAGCTTCCGTTATCATAGGTTTTGATAACTTTAATTATCAAAACTAATTGACTTAAATAAAATGCTTTTAATTTCCATTACACACGCTTGTCCAGCCTAAATTAACTCAATCTTTATAATTAATTCAAATAAATTATATCTATAAATTCAACTTATCAATGTTGCATAATATATATTCTATTTTAATACTCTCAAATTCAATATTTTCATCAAAATTAATATGAAATAAATTTTAATCAAATTAAATAAGTTTCCTATTTATATTATTGATTATTCATTAGTCATAAAATGTTACTTTATATGATTTCTTTAATTACCATATTAGGGAGCACAAATGATAATTTGATTGAATTAATTATAATTGTTGTCTTAATTACTAATATAGACTCTTTTTGTAAATTATGCTCTCTCAACTAATATGTTGACATGGTGGAGGACTGACCAAGTATGAAGTCTTGGCTTTCATCAAGTTTCTACGGAAAAATGGAATATGAAAGAACGTGAAGCCGCCGACTAAATCAATGGAGAATATAATGAATCCCGAGCCTAAACTCGGTCTACAAAGAAAATGAATCTCGAGCTCAAATTCGGTCGAGGAATGACAAATTTTCCTGAGCAAGAACTCGGAAGACTTTCCCGAGCAAGAACTCGGATGCCCGAACCAGAACTTGGAAGATGAATTTTCCCGAAGCAAGAACTCAATAAAGAGCATTGGTAATCGGTAATGTCGACCTACTAAAAAGCATCAACTTCAAGAGTTCCTAAGTTACTAACTTTCAAAAGCATTAGTAACTGGAAGACGCCGACCTTTGAAAGGTATCGGCAAAGACTACGTCGGCCTCCAAAAGGCATCGACTTTGACAATTTCTAAGTTACTAACTTTCACAAAGCATTAGTAACTGGAAGACGTCGACCTCCAAAAGGCATCGACTCAAATCATGTCGACCTCCAAAAGGCATTGACTCAAATTAACGCCGACCTCTGAATTGCATCGGTAAAGGCTACGTCGACCTCCAAAAGGCATCGACTTTGACAATTTCTAAGTTACTAATTTTCAAAAAGCATTAGTAACTGGAAGACGTCGACCTCCAAAAGGCATCGACTCAAATCATGTCGACCTCCAAAAGGCATCGACTCAAATTAACGCCGACCTCTGAATTGCATCGGTAAAGGCTACGTCGACCTCCAAAAGGCATCGACTTTGACAATTTCTAAGTTACTAATTTTCAAAAAGCATTAGTAACTGGAAGACGTCGACCTCCAAAAGGCATCGACTCAAATCATGTCGACCTCCAAAAGGCATCGACTCAAATTAACGCCGACCTCTGAAAGGCATCAGTAAAGGCTACGTCGACCTCCAAAAGGCATCGACTTTGACAATTTCTAAGTTACTAACTTTCAAAAAGCATTAGTAACTGGAAGACGTCGACCTCCAAAAGGCATCGACTCAAATTAACGCCGACCTCTGAAAGGCATCGGTAAAGGCTACGTCGACCTCCAAAAGGCATCGGCTATGACAATTTCTAAGTTACTAACTTTCAAAAAGCATTAGTAACTGGAAGACGTCGACCTCCAAAAGGCATCGGCTATGACAATTTCTAAGTTACTAACTTTCATAAAGCATTAGTAACTGGAAGACGTCGACCTCTGAAAGGTATCGGCAAAGACTACGTCAACCTCCAAAAGGCATCGGCTATGACAATTTCTAAGTTACTAACTTTCAAAAAACATTAGTAACTGGAAGACGCCGACCTCTGAAAGGTATCGACAAAGACTACGTCGACCTCCAAAAGGCATCGACTTTGACAATTTCTAAGTTACTAACTTTCAAAAAGCATTAGTAACTGGAAGACGTCGACCTCCAAAAGGCATCGACTCAAATTAACTCCGACCTCTGAAAGGCATCGGTAAAGACTACGTCGACCTCCAAAAGGCATCGGCTATGACAATTTCTAAGTTACTAACTTTCAAAAAGCATTAGTAACTGGAAGACGTCGACCTCCAAGAGGCATCGACTTTGACAATTTCTAAGTTACTAACTTTCAAAAAGCATTAGTAACTGGAAGACGTCGACCTCCAAAAGGCATCGACTCAAATCATGTCGACCTCCAAAAGGCATCGACTCAAATTAACGCCGACCTCTGAAAGGCATCGATAAAGACTACGTCGACCTCCAAAAGGCATCGACTATGACAATTTCTAAGTTACTAACTTTCAAAAAGCATTAGTAACTGGAAGACGTCTACCTCTAAAAGGCATCAACTTCAAGAAACTCTAAGTTACTAACTTTCAAAAAGCATTAGTAACTGGAAGACGCCGACCTCTGAAAGGTATCGGCAAAGACTATGTCGACCTCCAAAAGGCATCGACTCAAATCAATGTCGACCTCTGAAAGACATCGGTAAAGACTACGCCGACCTCCGAAAGACATCGACTTCAACAGAAAAAGATTCTCTAAGTTACTAACTCACCAAAGAGCATTAGTAACCCGGTAACCCGGTTATGTCAACCATCGACTTGAAAAATTCTCTAAGTTACAAACTCACAAAAGAGCATTTGTAACTCGGTTATGTCGACCTACTAGAAGGCATCAAGTTGAAAATTTTCTAAGTTGGTTAAAAGATTCAATTACTTTGTAAAGGAGAAAAATTTTATAAGTTACTACATAAAGGTGACTTATCATTTTTAATAGTTCAGTAAAAACGACTTGCTAAAGGCATTCACATCAGATATTGGGCCAATCAGTACAAGCCCTACGCAGTATCCTCCGGATACGCTTAGGCTTGGAGGGCTGTGTACTCCTCAAATATTGGGTCGATTACTACAAGCCCTACGCAGTATCCTCCGGATACGCTCAGGCTTGGAGGGTTGTGTACTCCTCAGATATTGGGTCGAGTTCTGGGTCAACTAATCGTCCCATACCTGTTCTCTACCCCATTAAGAGCACTTTGGAAATATGGGATAAGTGGGGTAAGTGGGACTTAGGTAGTGGGGCACCGGTAGTTACCAGGGAGGCCTATAAAAGGTGGGAACGATTGAAGAAAAGGGAGGTTCACAATTTGGTTAGGAAAGCCGAGTTAACCGCTCTAAAGGTTAGCCCGGATTATTCTTGCCGAGAACACCAACAAAATTTAATGAGTTTAACCAACTTTCTTAATATGTGTGAATTTAGTTATTTTTGCTAATATTTAAGTTAAGAGTAGTAACCAATAAACGTTTCTCACACTTACAAGACGCGGAAGGACCTCCGTGCAATATTCTTTCAACCACTTCTTTCAGTAACCTTTAAACAATCACATCTGTTAACTCCT
This sequence comes from Sesbania bispinosa, assembly GCA_026901365.1. Taxonomy (NCBI): domain Eukaryota; kingdom Viridiplantae; phylum Streptophyta; class Magnoliopsida; order Fabales; family Fabaceae; genus Sesbania; species Sesbania bispinosa. The sequence goes on along the minus strand of QLOH01000458.1, from coordinate 716,097 downwards.
ATAAAAATGAATCTAATGACATTTAGAGGGTGATACACCGGTGAAATACCCACATAATGTGTCACCCTAGACAAAGCTATAAATATCACGTGTTTATTTAATCTCTTATACTCACTTGTAAGAAGTGGGCTCAGTTTTGAAGAAAACAACGAGGTGAGATTCATTTAGTAAAATCTTTAGAGTTGTTGTGTTGGATAAAATAATAGTAAAATTTAAAATGAATAACGCGTCACCAAAAAATAGTTTTATTTTCAGGCTTTTAATTTGAAAATGAGATTTTAATAGAAATTAAAAAATATTATTTTAACCTCCATCATTTTACTTGGAACTAGGAATGTTAATGGGAGTGAGTTGGGGTGGGGGCGAGAGCCAAAGCGGGTGGTACACTACCCAGATCAATACTCGTTAAAATTAATGGATATCTGTGCGAGTATCGGGTATTTATGGATATCTATTAATGTTTAAGAATTTAAAAATTATAAAAAGAAAAAAAGAAAATGTAATATAATATACTATAATATCATTAAGGATTAATATATTAAAAATATCATTATAAAATAAATTTTATCTCATCATAAAATAACAAAAAAATCATAAATTTTAATATATTTAATAAAAAAATATATTTTATTGAGTATGCGGGTACCCGCATGGTGGGTAATATAATACCCGTCCCCACCCATTTCATAAATATGCGAGGACCCGCCACGGGTACCTATGGGTACAAGTATTTTTGTCATCCCTACTTGAAATAACATTTTAAGTTGAATTAAGTTTTAAAATAATTTATATGGGATAGTTTCTGAGGTCCATTTAGGAGTTATTGTCTAGTTGCTCTATTGGACAATAGAATTACTTAAATTGTAAGAATTGTTTAAAATGTAAAAAGAGATGGTGTATACATATAGGACCCACTTAAAAATTATTAAAATAAATTTTAAGCAATTTGAGTGGAATTATCCATTGGAGATGGTCTATTGTTTGAAAATGAGGATGTTACAACTTCTTTGTGGATAAGGGCAAGCATACCATAATTAGCCATGCTATGCATTCAATGATCATCATTCCACATACTCTCTCAAAAATATGCGAAACTACCTATACAGGTTAGTTTAAGTGGTACATGTTTGATTCCCCTTAAGCAAGGTCTCGGGAGCTCAACTATTCATGAACTATTTAAGCTCGGGCATTAAATTCTCGATCAAGCTCGTTTATTTAATTAAACAAACAAATCCAAGCTTAAAGTTGAGCTCGATTAATTAAATGAGCCAAACTCAAGCTTTATAAACTTGACATTAAGGGCTCGTGAATAGCTCACTTATTATATATATATATATAATAAATAATTAAATAATTAAAGTAAAGTAAGATTAGTAAAAAAATAGAAAAGAAAATATGAAGTTATAAGTTTTTTTCTAAAATAAATAATAAAATAATAAAGTAAAAGAATTACTCTCTCTATTCATATAACTAAGTATTGAAATATTTCTTATATTAGAACATAAGCACCGCAGGTCCTAAACTCAAGTTCTTAAAGTTTAGCACCGATGCTTAACGGAAACATGTTATAGAACAATTTGGGTTTGGGATCTTATATAAGCAACGATGCTTAAGATTTAAAAGAAAAAAATTATTGTGTGGTTCGTGATTAATTAGTTGATAGGTGGGTTGTAATGTCCTAATTCTGAAAACTAAGGATTTATGCCTGTTGGAGACATAAATCCCAAATTTAGGGAATTATTTTTCGCGAAATTAACGTTATCGATAAACATGATATTGATTTGCTTAAATAATCCAACGTTTACTTAAATATAATCAGAGTAATCTAAATACATGGCATGGCGTGAATATTACAATACATGTGTCATAAACAAAATAGAAACGACCAACATGGGTCACACATGTACTAAATATCCATCAAAATGAATACATCATCAATGTATTACAAAAAGTAAAATATAAGGATAAATGCTCTACATAAGCAATATGTGACAATAAATCTTCTAGCAGCTCCAATGCCCTCAATGACTAGCCTGGGGAGGATCTTGGGAATCTAAAATGTAATCCACAAATTTGTGGTGAGATTAATGCCTCAGTGAGTACAAATGCAAGTTTAGGGAATAAAGTAAATGCAATGTAACAACGTATTCATGATAATTGGGACATGATTAAATAAACATATGACTGGTAACTTGAATTATAACTTAACATGAACTGCTTAACCCAGCAGCAGGGGTCTGATCACTTGACATAAAGCTAGACCTGAGATTAGATTACAAGGAATATCTTCCTTGGGGACATATAGTCGTTGTCATTACCTGAATCGATTAATATCAAACATGAAACATGAATTTGTTTTTCTTAGATTGAACATGATGGTCCTAGATCCGTGAGGCCGAAGCCAAACATGATTCTTATCTTTACTTGAAAACTTGAAACTTAAGGGTTTTGCTTTAAACTCATGTTAACAATGAAAATACAATTGCATGGTATGTACATTACATAATATGGAACCCCAAATCCCACTCAAACCCCCATACAATCAAACCCTAGGTCTAGGTAAGCAAGCTTTTCAACATTTAACCCTATTCAAGGGGATAAACTAGGGCAAACATCAATTAATAATCAACAACCATACCACAAGTAAGATTGAAAGGGGAATAATAGAGGAGGGATCATAAATGATGATTTTCAAGAAAAATGAAGTGGTGTGTGAGTTATACTCACCAATCTTAAGCTTAAGAGAGAATAGGGGAAGAGATATTGGGGTGTGAGGGTGAACAATCTCCTTCTCCTTCTTCAATCCAAGCTTTGGGGGAGTTTCTCTCTCTAGTCTAAAATGGGTAGTAATTGTGAGAAATGAATTAGTTGCCTTAACGCTTTTTAAAAACTAATCTCGTGCATTCTCGCTTGAGCGAGATGGAGACAGTAACTCTCTGGAAGATTCTTGCTTAAGCGAGACCTTCTCGCTTGAGCGAGAACACGTTTCTAGATTGAGTAAGGCCTTCCTCGCTTAAGCGAAAAATGTCCAGAGAGTACCCCCTTTCTGCCTCTTTTTCACTTGAGAGAGAAGACCCTCGCTCAAGCGAAAATGTCAGCAAACCAATTTACCCATTTCAGCAGGTTGGTCAACTTTAGAGAGTTGCTTCATTTTGGAGGATTGCTCTTCAGAGAGTTCAATCTCTTCAAAATGTTGTCATACTTCAGCAAGTCTTAGCTTTTCAACAGGAAGACGCTTTCAGCAAGTTCTTTCTTCAGTAGGTTGCACTTCTTTTAGCACGTTCAAGATATCAGTAGATTACTGCAACACAAAGAACAACTGTCTGAGTAAAATCTATTTCTCAATCAGATTATAATGACCAAATTTGTTACTCATTAAAACTAAGGGTAATGAGTCTTGCATAATTGATTTTGAGACTCAACATTCTCCCCCTTTTTAATGATGACAAATTTGATATCAATAACAAATATCAAAAGGAGAAAATTGAGATTTTAAGAAGAAAAATGTTCTTCCCCTGTTTAAGATACTTGTAGTGCTCCCCCTGAATTGTTCCTTCTTTATCTGTTCAGAGAATGATGCTCCTCCTGAATCAATATATTTCTTCTTCTGACACACTTAAACTTTGGAGATTTGTTAGTGATATTTCTCCCCCTTTTGTCATTATTCAAAAGGGTAGATGAAGTATAAAAGCGTTCAAAAGATGATAACTTTGTCTTTTTAATTCAGATTAAGAAGATATTACTTCCTCTTTAAAAGATTTCAAAATTTTCAGAGCATAGTAATTTCACACAAGATGTATCAAAGCAAAAACATATAAGTGCACATAATCAATTTCAGAAAATCCTCATGTATTAAGATATATGAAAACTCATTCAAATACATGAAAATATAAACAACAATATTGAGATTTGGTTTCTTTAAGACTAATGGCTTCCACTGAGTCCAGCCTTAGCAGCACCTCCCTTTTCAGCTTGTAGCCTCAGTAGTGCTTTCTAAGCCTCTTCTAGTTCCTTAATCGTGCACTTTCTGCGTGCAATCTCCCTTTTAACAACTGGAACAAGAGGGATGCATCATATAACACTGTATTTCTACCACCACCCTTAACATTAATCTTTAGGGCCACATTTGTAGTGGATCCCTTAATAATATTGGGTAGACTGTGGTTGACAAGCTTTTCACCAGGTAGCTTGTGATGCAACAAGATCTCCATGATCAACGTATTGTAGGGCAAATCTTCAGTAAGATTCTTTGCCCTTCTTATTATTCCATACAAGATGATCTATGGTAGATTGATCTTCTCCAAAATATCATTGTTGACAATGATCTCTTGTTCCATGGCAGATTCTTCAATTTTCTTCAGCCTCTTCATCGTCCTTCAGAAAACGCGTACCTTGGCCTTATGCCATCCAAGGTTAAGAGAAACTTGGAAGGGATGAGTTTATTTTGAGAGCTCTTGAGGATGTAAAGGACTCTGAGGGATGAGACAACAGAGAGAAGGAAAGAGATTGTATCTTTTGGACGGTCTCACACGAAACATTTTAATGATGGCAGCTTCAGACATCGGGAGTCGTGCAACGTGCAACCTTGATTTGACAAGTGAGGAGCCAACAGTCATAAAGAACCGAGTCATCAATGTTAATTTTAGAGTTCAAAGCTTGACTTTTCAAATTTCCTTAGATAAAGAATTTTTAACAAAAAATTTAAAAAGAAATAATTTTTCAGCAAGTGAGCACTAAACAACAAGTTGTTTTTTTTAGAGACATACTTGCAGCAAATCAGAAACTACATGCCTAAAAGAGAGATATGTGCATATAAATTTTCAACCAAATTCAACCAATTTCAGATAGTCACAGATATTAAAACTGTAATATTAAACAATGTTACCAGCGGGGATACTTAAGGATCTTAAGTAGCAGGAAGTATTTGCTGAGACTCAACATTGATGTGGTAACTCCATAGCCTGCTTTTCACCTTTAATATAGATAATAGAGTTGTAGCTAATATAACTCATACATAGCTAATTTTAACTAAGAATTTGCTATAAAATGAAGTCATGGATCATACACCACTTAACTTAAAGTGCTTATGCATCTTGGTAAAATCCTAATTTTAAAATCCAATATTTTAAGGAGTTTAATGACTTCAACATTTCAAACCAAGATTGTTTAATATTAGAGTAATGATAGACTATTTCCGCAAACGGTGCTTACCACACTGGTACAGTTTGCAGGTTTTGTCATTTAGTGTCCCTTTTTTAAATAGTTTTTATTTATTTTTTTAATTTTATTATTATATTTATTTTTTATTTATTTATCTCATTAAATAAAAATATAGATTAAGAAATACAATAAATGTGTATTCTTGGAAGGGTTGACATAAGTTTCTTATCATCATTATTCTATTTTGTTGCTAATAACTAAATATATTATTTCATTCACCGTTTTTGGACACACAATTAACCTCGTGTTATTCTGATGCAAATAACTAAATTTATTATTTCATTAACCCTTAATAGACACACAATTAACCTCATATTTATAATATTACATTTCATGAAGGGTTAACATAAAATTCATGTGATCATTGTTCTATGTTGATGCAATTACCAAATTTACTATTTCACTAACTGTTAATGGATGTGCAATTAGCGTGTGTTTGGTAAAACTAGCTGAAAAACTAACTGGAAGCTTAAAGTTAACTGAAAGTTGAAAAACTAGATGAAAGCTTAAAGTTAACTGAAAGTTGAAAAACTAGCTTAAAGCTTAAAGCTAGCTAAAAGTTGAAAAGTTATTGAATGTGTTTGGTAAAACTAGCTGAAAATGGTAAAATGACATATAAGGACATCATTAATTATTAAATAATGATAAGTAGGGGTGGTTGAGGGATAAACTTGTAATTAACTTTCAGCTACTAATTGAAAATTAGAGTTTTTTTTAAAAAGCTATCTAAAGTACCTTTTCAAGAAAAGCTAGTAGCTACTCAAACAAGCTACTTTACCAAACACAGCTAAAATAGTTTCAGCTACTAATTTCAGCTTTTAGCTAGCTGAAATGACTTAACAAACACACTCTTAACCTCACAAATTCAATTAACCAAATATTCTATTATGTTAACCGCGAATCGATACACCATTAATCTCATTTAAAAATATGTTAGATCATTTTTGGACACATAATTAACCTCGTGTTAACAGAAATGGTTAACACAAATTCAGTGTGATCATTTATTGTATTTCTTAATCTATATTTTTATTTAATGAGATAAATAAATAAAAATAAATATAATAATAAAATAAAAATAAATAAAAACTATTAAAAAAATGGACACTAAATGACAAAACCCACAAAAAGTGTTAATTTTCCTTAATATTAAAGGGCTGCACAAAATAGGGAAGAAAAGAGGCATATACACAATCATATAATATCTTATTTGAAATAAAAAAAAATTAAAGAATATATAAACTTGAAAATCACATCACAATGCATGTCACAAAATGCAATAGTTCAAATAAGATGGCTGGAGGATACAAAATGGTACGAAGAACTTTTTCATTCCCCTTCTTTCCCAGTCCCTCAGACACAAAACAGGAACTATAAATGATAATCACAGAATCTGTTTAAGACTTTAAGTTCGTTCATATTCTGTTTTGAACTGCCACAGAGCAGTTGTAACAGAATTCTCCTACCGTGTAACTAGCAATAGTATAAATAAATACTTGTATCCACCTCGAAGCTATGCAGAATAACGTGCCTTCTATCTGATTCACTCTCTCTCTATCTACTTTACTTCCTCACATTTGCTTCCATTCTCTGATCTTCAACGATCAAGAACCTGTTATCCGAACCATGGCCTCATCATCACCAATCGCTTTCCCTCCCATGGTTTCCATCAAACTGGACGAGAAAAACTTCTTGATCTGGCGTCAACAAATTGAAGCCTTGATCAGAGGTCACAGGCTTTATCGGTTCGTGGTGAAAACCGAAATCCCTCGCCATTTCTTGTCAGAAGCTGATCGTGATGCAGGCAACATTAACGAGGAGTACCTTCGCTGGGAGCAACAGGACCAGCTCCTCCTCTCATGGATCCTCTCAACTCTTTCCGAGCCAATCCAAACACGAGTAGTTGGATGTGCAACTTCCTGGCAGTTGTGGGATGAACTCTACAACTTCTTCCACACTCGTGCACGCGCGAGAGTGAGACTATTCCGATCTGAATTGTACAAGATCAAGAAAGGAAACGAATCAGTCTCTGAATATCTACTCAGAATCAAAATACTGATAGATCATCTTGCTTTCGCTGGAAGCCCGATTTCCACACAAGAACACGTTGATGTGATATTGGAGGGCCTACCTATAGAATATGATGCTTTTATCGTCTCCATGTGCACCAGACTGAATTCATATACGGTTCGCGAAATTGAGGATATGCTCTTGACTTGTGAAGCTCGAATAGAGATGAGGATGCAAAGCCTTTTAGATGCTTTACCTGTGTATGTAGCTCCTGGGCCAACTGATCCTCAAAGCAACGTTCATGTTTGGAGTGGCAATAATGCACCGGTGAATCAGTTTGACTTTGACCAGCAGCTTCAATTTCCACAACAACAACAATCGTTTGGTGCTTCGTATCCAACCTGCCGGTCTTCTGGTTCGGCTCAGCCTGTGTCTCTTGCAAGGACTTTCCCTGTTCCACAACCGCAACCTGTTCTCTCTGGTTTTGCTGCTCCAAGGCCTCAGCCTTCTCTACTTGGCGCTGCTCCAATGCCTCAGCCTTCTCTACTTGGCGCTGCTCCAAAACATGATGATGTAGCATCTTTGGCTGCTGGATTAGGAAGGTAACCTCTGCTGCTCATTTTTTCTGATCTTGATTCTGATGGAAATGAACACACTCTCAACAGGCTTTTCTTTGTTCCGTCCAATGTCTCCGAACAATACGTTAGCTTAGTTGTATTACCATCTGCCAGAAAGCAGTTAGAATCCTCCTACGTACTGTTGTAACTAGCAAAAGTGTAATAACTGGAAACTACACTGAATAAAATTCAATCTGATTCCCAGACTCTCTTTCTGTCTCTCTTACTCTCTATACTTTACTTTCTCGCGTTTTATTACATTTTTTCATCTTCAATAGGTTTTTGGAGTTGTAGAAACAAACGAGGAATATTTAACTATTTAAGTGTTATCGAGCAATTTTAACACTTAAGGTATTGTAGGTTGTGAAAAACAAAAAAATCATCTGAATATATAAAATAGTATCAAGTTGAGAGGTGGAAGAACTGCACAGTGACTGGACAAGGAAGGATCATGCAAATCTGACACTGTAGTATTTGAGCACTTTACGGTTGAAGATTTGAAAGGAGAGAGAGTAAAAAGAAAAGAAAATGAAATAAAAAAGAATCACAAAACAAAAGTTGATCACCAATGGCTGTACATGTTGTATTTTAGACTACCATAATATTCGTTATTTGGTGTGGGCTTGAACAAGTTGAGCGAGAGATTCTGTTGAATCCAATTTCTATTTATTAAATCAAGATCAAATGGTTAAGAAAAAATTTAATTAAACCATAAGCAATTCAAAAGTAATGAAATGGGAGAGTTCATACAATAATTACACTAAATAAATATTTGGCTTTGGTTTAATTTAGTTATATGAAGTTGCTGGATCCATGTAGTTGCTAATGCTATTGTTGTTGTGGGGAGTGAGTGAGTGAGTGAATGAGTGAACAGTGATTGCATTAATATGGAATATCGCCCTTGCATTATTCCGGTGCCTAGGCCTATTATAACAACACGAATTCTACTTTTCCGCATAGAAAGTTTTGGCCTTTCAAGTCATGGAACTCAGTCGTCAACTCGACATCATACAAAGTTGTCACCATAATAATTTTGATCCACCATTTAGATTTTGACAGTGTCTTACACACAGTTATAGCAGCATAAAATCATCAAAGATCCTGAAGCTCCTATGACGAGTTTTTCAAGCAAGAATTTTTCATCCAGAAAATTCAATCAATCGCTGTGGGAATTTGGTATCATTCTGGGTTAATTTCACTGTCACCTGGGTAGCTGACAGACAGGAACCAACCTCTCGGGGATTCTTCTGGGGTTGCACAATATCTTAAGATGGAAATCTTGTGACATTGAATAGGTTGAAAAACAGGTAGATAGAAAGAAGAGACAATAAAAATCGTCAGTTGTTTTTATAGGAATGAATACAATTGTTACTTGTGCATGTCACTATCGACATGGACTGGGAGAGAGGGAAAAGTAGATCTAGTAGCATATGCCAAACCAATGTTTGCTGCATTTGTCTTTGCTAAGTCCAAGTTATTGCTCTCTTTCAGTCTTTCATATTTGCACATACCATTTTATTTAGGGTATACAGTACAATCTATTTTAAAAACCACTTCCCTTCAATTTGAAGCAAACCATTTTATTGCCCTTTTTCAGTCTTTCCAATAAGCCCTTTCCTTCTCCCCTTTCCCTTCATTCCTTCTCCCCTTTCCTTTCAAAACTCAACTGTATACATACTCTTGGGTTATCCTTCCGTTACATCATTATATGTATATAGTACAATCTATTTTCAAAACCACTTCAAACTTACCCCTTGAACAAATTACTGATTATTTATTTAAATGAATTGACACGCTCTTTATATATTTGTTATCCATTTATCATGGCCTTCTATTGTTAATGCAGATCCACAAAAACATAAATCCTTTTGGAGAAAACGCTTTAACATAATTGAATGAATAGCTCAGGTCAAGATTTCTTTCCTTTATAGAGAATGTGGACTAATAATTATTCTTAGAGGTCTCCATGCTAGTAACATATTGTTAGATGAAGAACTGGCCTGATATTGAAACAAACTGCATCCTCTAAGTTGAGTACATAGACATGATAGACTACCTAGGTAGTTTAAGCAAGGAATTATCCTAACAGTCATGTAAAACAAAGTTTTGACACAGGGTTATGGGTTTGATTCAATAGAAGACAACAAATATAGATGAATCATAGCAGCTAAAAAATAAATATTGAAAAGAAAACTGAAAAAGCTTGACTGAAATTGAAATTTCAGACGCAAAAAAAAATGCAAAACTAAAAAATAAATATATCCATGTACTAAATGTATACAACACAATAAAATTATGGATTAATAGAAAAATCCTAAACAAAAGTAGGCCTTTCTTCTTAATTCTTACAATGGATCAGCTAAAAAAGAGAAGAAAGTGATACTACAGCATAAGAAAATCCTGTCATCAACCACCAGGTAATCAAGTAGTGTATAAGTATTTAACAATGGAATGAGCCCAAACTCTGCAATATGTCAGTAGCTAAGTTACTGAACTTAATAAGTACCTCCACAAGAATACAGTTCATTGTAGACTTGGGAATGTCCTGAAGATGCAAGATTCCCAGGTACCATTACTTCTTGCCCCGCTTCTTTCCTTTCTTTTTATCTCTCTTACTTCTTGGCTTAGGCCCTGACCTTTTTTTTGCAACCTTTTTGAAAGGTTTTTTATTATTTATAGGTACACCTTGCCTTTTATCAGCTACAACAGAATGAGGGTACATTGCTGCCTCCTTCCTTTCACTAGGATAACTTTCTTCTTCAGGGTTGATCTCACTTGTTACAACAGTGACTTTCAAATCAGCATTCTCATATGTCTTTGTTTCTGTCAACAACAAAAGGTAAATCCAATTATCAAATGAGTCACAAACCAAATGCAGGAAGAAAATCACATATCATATACTAAAATTCCACTAAATAGCCTGACATTAACAAGTAAATAAGTCCTAGCAATACACCAGGTGTAAGAACATGACATGAATGACAGATGAAAAATGCCCTGTGTTCAAGTCAGAAAAGGAGCTGAAAAATATTCTCATGCACTATCAGTTTATTACTAACAAAGTATGAACCCAACATGCCTAAAGCAATAAGCAAAGAAACAAACTGATCAATATGATTCAACTATATTCACACAACCGAAGATTTCAAAAAATGTACCAGCAATAGATTCAACTTGCTCCGTAACGTCTTGGTGCTCATCAATTTCATCAGGTTCTGGGTCATCAGTTGGTGGCACACCTCCATAAGCAAGTTCCCTTTCCAACTTCCTCTACAAAATCAGTCCAATAAAATAGATAAGCAAACCAAACAAAGAAGTGCCTAAACAAATGAGCAAAACAATAACACATACTATCCAATGACTTAAAAAAAATTGAATTTTCTAATACCATCAATCTATCCAATATTACCCATTACATTATTATATAAGGCAGGTAAGCAAACCACTTCAGCACTGAACATTAGGCAATAGCCAGTGTGGGATTTATCATGAGAGACCAAATGAAGATGCAAATAATGAGAGAGTAAGGTGAGAATGTAAAATAATTGGAAGAAAAAAAGTACCTTTTTGCGGTCTTCGTTGCGTTTACGCCTTAGTGCCTCTTCTTGTTGCTTCTGGGCTTCCTTCCTCCGTTTCTTCTTACGCTTGTGAAAACCAGTGACGTAGTCTTTGAGATCTTTCTCGTTGAAAGAGATGCCCAAAGCTTTGTTCTTTAAAGCCTTCTTCTTAAAGTGGGCACCTTTGCGCTGCACTGGCAGTGGCACTGCTTCCTCTTCCATCGTCTCGCCCCTTCGTGGTTTTCAGCCGCAATCAACCACGACCTAGAACTAATTGGCCACAAGTGGGTGGACCTGTTACCAAACTCATCGCGTACAAAAACCCTCACACAATATTTACCTTTTCACAGCAATCCTCTCATTTATCAATCCTTTTTCACACAAAAATATATGCTTCATTTAAATGTATTTTATTATCATTATAATTATAATTATAACTACAATATAATCTCACTTTTTTATTATAAGTTAAACAATTGTATTAAAGATAAACATTACAATATTTACATTAAAATAAATTTAAATATTTTTATCCTAAAATAAATTTATATTTAAAACTTGTAAATAAATTAAAAATGATATCCATATCTTATGCTTTGAAAAAAAAATATGAGAGATGTCATTTTTGGGAAATAATGACACATTATTATGTTCTTTAAAATGAAGAGATTAATGGGTATATATACTAGTACATTAACACGCATAAATATATATTTTATATAATTAAATTCATAATAAATTAATATTTTTAAAATTAAAAATTTTAAAATTTAATATACATTACTATTTGATGATACATATTTTATAATGATTTGAAAAATAATTTACATTATTATTTGATAATAAGATATAATGAAATTAATTAAAATCATAATGATAAAAATAAAGATTTATATTAAATTAAGGATTGAAATAAAAAATATAGGATAAGATTTTGAATATTAATAAATTTTAAAATTTAGGATTAGCATTTATTAGCATTTTAAAACTCAAATAGCAATAGAGAGAAAATTATTATTAAGGATTGAGAGGGAGAATTTCACTCTCACAAGTAGTTGTAGGAACACAGGGAAACACTAAAAGGGGGGTTGAATAGTGTTTCTGAATATTTTTGAAAGCTTTTCGCAAACAGGTGTTAAAAACACAATTTCAGACAGGCTCTTCAAGGACTGTCTGAAGTTTTCAAACAACCAAAAATACTGATGTTAAAAGATGTTTTTGTGCCTTTATAGAATATCAGATTGATTACTCTAACCTCTTAATTAGTATAAAAATAATTAACAAGAGATAAGGGTAAGAAAACTTAGCCAAGGAATTTATCCTGGTTCACTCACTACCACTGTGAGCTACGTCCAGTCCCAATGGCAAACAACCACTGGATTTCCACTATATGAATATTCAGATTACAAGCTTGAATGTGAGTACAGTCTCTCCAGACACAACGAGTACAGTCTCTCCAGACACAACGAGTACAGTCTCTCCAGACACCACGAGTACAGTCTCTCCAGACACAAACAAGTATTCTTTTCTGTCAAGCCTCTTCAGGCTCTACCACAAGTATTTTTTTCTGTCAAGCCTCTTCAGGCTCTACCAAGGTTTACAAAGAAAGGGGTTTAAGCTTTTAAACTATCCAAGTTTGAAGCTCAAACCAATACAATGTACAATAAAAACTGAGGTATGCTCAGGATATACAAATGTGTACAAAGAATTCTATCAGAGAGTTTTTACGGAGTAAAAACTTGCAGCGTGATGTTTCTCTTGGCTTTCTTGTATATTGATTTTCTCTCTTTTCTTTTTGTCACATTTGATGGTCTTCATAGAGGGGTATTTATACCCAAACTTTAATCCGTTGAAATACCACCGTTTAGAGATAGCATTAAATGCTATTTAATCCGTTGTGAGACATGCTTCTGAGAGCTCTGATATCTCTGACACGATACAAGGTTTCTTTTTGCATTAAGGCTGCTACAAATGTTGTTGCAGAGGCTGCGTTGCAGAGATTTCCTCAGTGGTGTATGAAATTCAAAATCACCAGGAAAGGTCTCTGTGATCCTTGCCATAATCGTGTTTGAAAAGGTACGTGCAGCAGAGGTTCAGAAAAGTCTTCACAAGCTTCAGCAGAGAGTGCCACGTCATAAGTGAGACTTCAGACGGCACTGATACTTCAGACGGGTTGAGCTACTTCAGACAGCTTCAACTCTTCAGACGAGTTCTGCTTCTTCAGACAGCTTCAACACTTAGTCTTTCTATGTAGGCTCATAGTGACTCTTGCTGAAATCATAGATAAATCATTAAAGCATATATGTATCTATGATAAATATTTTAACTCAAATTTGTTAAGCATTAAAACTTGGGAATTGAGTTGTCTTAAACATCATATTTTCTTTTATGATGTTTTTGAGACTCAACATTCTCCCCCTTTTTAATGATGACAAATTTGTTTAAAATACATAAATCTGAAAGGAGTTTTAAAGATAAAAGTATAGATAGCTCCCCCTCAGATTGTGATCTCTTAAACTGATTTGATCAAAAATCAATTTCTTATATACTCCCCCTGAGTCCTGTAATTACTTCATTCTTATATACTCCCCCTGAGTCCTGTAATTTCTTCAGATTCAGATTTTGTTAGATTTTAATACTCCCCCTTTTGTCATCAATCAAAAGGGAATAGCAGAGCTAAACAGGAACAGAGCAATAAAATCATATAGAACATATAGCATAATGATAACAATGCACTCATAAAAGGATGAGAAAAACCACTGATTGTATATAGATGGGAATGTTCAAATAAAGAAACAAACAATCAGACACTTATCATAAGCATAAACAAAAGACAATGGCTAAGATGAACAGTCTAATCTTTCTTCTTCAGCAAGGCCTCAGTGAGAAAGGAAATCAAGTCGTCCTTGGCCTTTGTTATTGCAGCTTCCACTGAGGTTTTCAAGTCTTGCTGACCAGATCTGATAAGCTGCTGTTCTTGAAGAATCTGTTCTTGTTGAGCAATCAGATGCTTAGTCTTCTGTTCTTGATCAGCACACTTCTTTTCAAGTTTCTGCACTTTGGACTTCAACTTTAGATTCTCCTCAGCCAAGTCTTGCTCAGATTCATAAAAGATGAGCTGGATGTATGGGCAAACAAATCTAAGCAATCCAAATCCTGGCTGTAAGCTGTAGTCAGATGGGCTGAACACAGGGCAGAAGAAGGTGCCAATAGGATTCAGCAGAACCCAATCTTCATTGAAAGAGTCAGCAGGTGGGGGAAAGTGATCTCTCATATAATGATATTTGACAGTGGTTGCCTTTCCAACTCCAACACCAGAATCAGCATCAGGACCAGTTGATCCAGAAGAAGATCCAGCATCTTCTCTGATCTTCCAGTAAGAGGACCACATCCAATCTTGAAGTAGATGATCTAGGCCTCCTCCTAGATTTGTGATGAATTCTGGCAAAGAGTCCCACTCTGATGGACTCATCACTTCAGACACAGGTGAGTTTTTCTTTGAATAGCTTTTAGCTTCCTTGAATTTCTCTTCCAGTAAGGGATACCTAGGAACTATTCTATCAGGTTTCACCAAGATTTTGGTGGTTGGCCTGATTGAACAGGTTCTAGGGGGCCTGTAGCCTCTCATCCCAACTCCCTTGTGCAGATCCCTCTGAAACAGCTCAGACTCAGTGTTCAGCTGCCTCACAAAGCTCCATTCATCATTAGACAGCCTCAGGGAATCATTTGAGAATGGATTGATGGGAGCCCAAATATGTGCAAGAGGGACACCCTTCCTGATCTTGTCTAATCCACCTGAAGAAGCACTGTATTGATTCCTTACTTCAGCAGCAGTTTTCCTGATTAAGCCAGGATGCAAGGATACAGCAGGTGCTGATCTGAAATACTGTAGCTCTTCAGACAGGGTGCTAAACTTGGGCAGTGAGCAGGGATCAGCAAGCACTTGCTCTTCTTCAACAGAGAGCTCTTCTTCCAGAGAAGGTGTAGGAGGTGGAGGTGATGAAGGTAGGAGTGGTATTAGAGCAAGGTCATGGATTTGTGGGGAAGGTAATGTGGGCTCAGAGAGTTGATTCTCTGAAGGTTGTGGTGAGGCAGGTTCAGAGGGTTGGTTTTCTGTTTGTAGAGGTGGTGATGGGTGTGATAGAGGTGAAGATGGTTGGTTTATAGGTGATAGGGTTTTTGGTGAAGGTGATGGTGAAGGTGGTGAGGGTTGATGAGGTGTTTGTTTTTCTGGTGAGGAGGGTGGTGAAGGAGTTACATTATCAAATCTCACGTTAATTCTCTTGTAGGGAGGCTTGGTTACCTCAGATTCTTTTGCCTTTGCTTCTTCCTTCTCCCTTTGTGCTTATTTTTCTTCTCTTTTCCTTTTGAAGTATTGCTGAGCTTTAACAAAGTTTTGATACTTCTCAGCTTCATCTGCTGCTGTCAGCTGAGAGGCAATACTTCTAGTCACCCTAGGTTCAGGTGCAGTCTGAAGTAGCTTGCCTTTGGTTCTCCTTCTCTGAGGTGCACTTGACCTCTTCCTTTTCTTTGCTCCCTCAGCTATGGTTGCTTGCCTATCATCTTCAGCATAGGCCAATTGTGAAGCAATAGCAATAGCTCTGTCTGTCTTTTCTTGTTCTGCTTTCTTCTCCAGCTCCTCCTGCTCCAAAGCAGTAGCCAAAGCTGCCACCTGAATGAGTTCAGGATCAGATGGACACGCAGCCAAGGGCTCAGCTATGACTACATCAGTTTCCTCTGCCTCTTGAGTCTGTCCTTCCATCTCAGAAGAAGGCTGTGGGGTCTGTACAGGTTCAGACATCTGACCCACAATTTCAGATGGCCTTTGTGATGCCTTCTGAACAGGTTCAGACACCTGACTCTGCATAGATGCAGATGCTACCTTAGCAACACTCCTTACAGGTAGCTTCTTCAATTTTGCCTGAGGAGAGGGTTGTGATGGCTTGAACTCATGCTTTCTTATGTCTCCTCTGAGTTCGTTCTCAAGAACCTCCATTGTTGTCTGCCTTCTTGCAGCTTTCTCAAGAAGAAGGCTCTCCTTCAAGGACGGAGAGGGAGGTCTTGGAGTCAGCTTTACTCCCATGCTCTTGAGGTTTGATTCACCAAACATAGGTTGTGAAAGGCGATCAAAAAGCCTTTCAATGGGAACTTTGAAATGCAGCAAGATTTTGGTGATGATGGTATTGTGAGGGAAGCTTCCAGCAGAGTCTCTGAGACGCTTCTGCATGTGGTACATTATGATGTTGGGGAGGTTCACCTTCTTCTTCTGCAGTAGGTGAATCAGACAAAATCTTTCCAACTCAGAAACATGGTTTCTGCTTCCATTTTTAGGGATTATAGAGCATCCTAAGATGGCATGCAAAACCCTAGCCTTGTCTGACATATGCTTTGCATCCAAGCTTACTGGTTCAGAGGTGTCATACAGAAACTCAGTGAACTGCTTCTGTCCTCCATTTCTTGCTTCCCAGCCAGGAGTGAATACAGCTCCTTCAGTTCTGACTTCACAGATGTGAGCAATGATATCTTCATCAACGAAGACAGGAATACCACGTACTGTGGCCTTGATGCTGGTGTAGATACCCTGAGGATTGGGTATTCCTCTGGCAGTAGCCCAGAAATCCAGCACACTTTGCTCATGCCACTGTGTCAAGTTGTGATTGAAATACTGGGTCCACCTAGCTGCATCGAACTCAGCAAACAAGTCCATTCCCAGAGATTGAAGATCCTCCAGGGCTACGCCCTTAGTTTTCACGATATTGCTTCCAGCAGATTTCTTAGGGGCCATTTGAGAGTTTTTCTGAAGAACTTGAGAGAAAAAGAATTTCTTGTAGAAGAAGGATTCTCAAGGGATGACTACTGATTCGTGAAGAGTGAAGTTCTGTGACCCACTAGCTTCCGTATTTAAAGATCCATAAAGCAATGATGGCATTTACTGGGTGCACAGACATAGGAGAACGTGCGAAGTGGAAAAGACAAAGTAAATGGAATTAAACCGTCTCATAAAGCCACGTCATTTGTTTACTTCAAACAAGTGACAGATTTCAGACACCCATATAGATTTCAGACAACTCAAAATTTCAGACAAGTTGAAATTTCAGATACAATCAGATCACACACACTTAAAAAGCATGTATGTTCAGATTATTTCTAATGAACTTAAATCTATCTTCAGTCAGAGGTTTTGTGAATATATCAACCCATTGATGCTCTGTATCAATAAACTGAATATCAAAAACACCTTTCTGAACATAGTCTCTAATGAAATGATGTTTTATTTCTATATGTTTAGCCCTAGAATGTTGAATGGGATTTTTAGACAGATTAATAGCACTTGTATTATCACACAAAACAGGTATAGCAAATATAGTAATGTTAAAATCTTCTAACTGATACTTCACCCATAACAGTTGTGAGCAACAACTGGCTGTTGAGATGTATTCTGCTTCAGCTGTTGATAAGGCAATTGTGCTTTGCCTTTTACTTGACCAGCTAATCATATTTTCTCCAAAGAAATGACATCCACCACTAGTGCTTTTTCTTTCAATTCTGTCTCCAGCAAAATCGGAATCACAGTAACCTATTAACCTGCAATCCTTACTTTTCTTATAGCACAGACCAAGATTAGTAGTACCTTTAAGATATCTGAAAATTCTTTTTACAGCGTTGTAGTGAGTGCTCCTTGGATCAGATTGAAATCTAGCACACAGACATACACTGAACATTATGTCAGGTCTGCTTGCTGTTAGATATAGTAATGATCCAATCATTCCTCTATACAAAGTTGATTCACTGGTTCTTCCTTCTCATCTTTATTTAAAGATGCAGAGGGATGCATTGGAGTTGGCATGGGTTTGCAATCATGAAAGTTAAACTTCTTAAGCATTTCCTTTGTATATTTTTCTTGATGAATCCATATACAATCAGAATCTTGCTTAATCTGAAGTCCTAAGAAAAATTTTAGTTCACCCATTAAACTCATTTCAAATTCTGATTGCATTAACTCTGAAAACTCCTTGCATAATGAAGAGTTAGTTGAACCAAAGATAATGTCATCAACATATATCTGAACAAGTATAAAATCTTTGTTTGACTGTTTTCTAAAAAGAGTTGTATCCACTTTTCCTCTTTCAAAACCATTTGAGATTAGAAAACTGCTCAATCTGTCATACCAAGCTCTTGGGGCTTGTTTCAGACCATAGAGAGCCTTTTTGAGTTCGAAAACATGTTCAGGAAAAGCAATATCTTCAAAACCAGGGGGTTGTCTAACAAAGACTTCTTCTTCAATGAGACCATTGAGGAGGGCACTTTTAACATCCATTTGGTATAGTTTGATGCCATTATTTACAGCATAGGATAAAAGAATTCTAATTGCTTCTAACCTGGCCACTGGGGCAAAGGTTTCAGTGAAATCAATACCTTCTTGCTGGTTGTATCCTTGAGCAACTAATCTTGCCTTGTTTCTGACTACCTTGCCTTCTTCAGACAGCTTGTTTCTGAACACCCATTTGGTTCCAATAATAGTTTTCCCATGGGGTTTAGGAACAAGGGTCCAGACATCACTCCTAGCAAACTGATTCAGCTCTTCTTGCATGGCTAGGATCCACCCTTCATCATGCAGAGCTTCATCAATGTTCCTTGGCTCTATTTCAGATAGGAGAGCAATAGTATTCAGAATCTTGAATTTTGATCTTGTCTTAACTCCTTCTGAAATGCTGCCAATGATTTGCTCTTTAGGATGATGTGATTTGTATTTCCAGTCAGGTTTCTGAAGAGGTATTACATCTGTTTGAGACTCAACATTTGTCTGAAGAGGTTTAGTAACAGTAGGTACTTCAGACAGCTGCTCATCCTTCGAGCTGTTGTGGTCATTCAGCTCCATTCCTGCAAAATCATCCTCTAGATCTGATAGTTCCCTATCAGTCTCTTTGTTATCATTGAATTTAACATGAATAGTTTCTTCAACAGTTAAAGTTCTAGAGTTATACACTCTATAGGCTTTAGATGTTTCAGAATATCCAATGAAAAATCCTTTATCAGACTTTGCATCAAATTTTCCAAGATCATCCTTGGTGTTGAGTATGAAACATTCATATCCAAAGGTGTGGAATTATGATATATTGGGTTTTCTTCCTTTCCACAGTTCATAGGCAGTCTTTTTCAGAATTGGTCTTATCAATATTCTGTTTTGAAGGTAACATGCTGTGCTAATAGCTTCTGCCCAGAAGGTTCTTGGTAAGCTGCATGAGTTGAGCATGGTCCTTGCCATCTCTTGCAAACTTCTGTTCTTTCTCTCAACAACCCCATTCTGTTGAGGTGTTCTAGCCACAGAGAAATTGTGTGAGATCCCATTCTCATCACAGAACATTTGAAAGTTTGCATTCTCAAACTCTCCACCATGATCACTTCTGATAACAGCAATACAGAATCCTTTCTCATTCTGTACCTTCTTGCAGAATACTGTGAAATTCCTAAAAGTCTCATCCTTGCTTCTTAGGAATAACACCCAAGTAAATCTAGAATAGTCATCAACAATGACCAAACCATATTTCTTACCACTAAGACTTTCTGTTCTAATAGGACCAAACAAGTCAATGTGTAAAAGTTCTAGTGGTCTGCTAGTTGAAACAACATCTTTACTCTTAAAAGAGTGTCTTGTTTGTTTCCCTTTTAGACAGCTTTCACATAAAATGTCAGATTTGTATGAAAGCTTGGGCAATCCTTTAACAAGATTGTGTTTTGCTAATTTTGAGATTAATCTCAAGCTGGCATGCCCAAGTCTTTGATTCCAAATCTGTTTTTCATCTTCAACAGAAATAAAACACTTTACATTTTGACTTACTAGATCCTCTAGATCAATTTTGTACACATTGCTGTGTCTCTTAGAAGTAAAGAGGATTTGCTCAGAGGAGTCTTTGACTATGCATCCTTCCTTAGTAAAGGATACCACATAACCACTGTCACATAATTGACTTATGCTCAGTAAATTGTGTTGTAGT
Organism: Sesbania bispinosa; assembly: GCA_026901365.1. NCBI lineage: Eukaryota > Viridiplantae > Streptophyta > Magnoliopsida > Fabales > Fabaceae > Sesbania > Sesbania bispinosa. The sequence continues at coordinate 695,697 of QLOH01000458.1, read as the reverse complement.
CCTTCCACAAGGAGTACATTTTTAATAAGGGATGAAGGAGATATACCTACAGTCCCTATTCCAATGATCTTCCCTTGCTGATTTCCACCAAATGTGACCATTCCACCAGCTCTAGGTCTAAGGTTTTGGAACAAAGACCTTTCTCCTGTCATGTGTCGTGAGCACCCACTGTCCAGGTACCATTTGTGGGGTCTCCTTTGTCCTGTTAAACACATCTCAGCTTCAGAGCTGTCTGAAGATGGTAGACTAGCCATGAGACACAGATTTGCCTCTTCTGAAGTGTCTTCTTCTTCTTCTGAGGTTGATTCATCAAGGTCTTCCCATGTTGCCATGAGACCTTTCTTCTTTTTGAAAAACTTTTTCTTCTTGAAGTAGTTTCTCTTAAGTCTTGGGCAATCAGTCTTCACATGTCCTGGTTGCTTGCATTCAAAGCAAATAATTTTATCAGAGTTAGACTCTTTACCTGTCTTACCTGACTTGGATGATGAAGGTTGGTTCTTTCTGAACTTTCCTCTGTTCTGCAGCATTCTCTTGATCTTTCTGCTTAAAAGAGCAAGATCGTTTTCATCTTCTGAGCTGTCTTCAGAATCTTCATCTGCTTCTGAAGTTTCCTCAGCTTGCATAGCCTTTATGCTGCTATGTCTAGACTGTTTGGCTTTGGAGTTTAGAGCTAGAGACTTCTTTTTGTTGTCATCTTCTCCAAGCTCAAGTTCATGGACTTTGAGAGATCCCAACAGTTCTTCCATTCTAAGAGAGTTCAAATCTCTTGCCTCTTGAATGGCAGTGACTTTGGGTCTCCAGGACTTAGGTAGACTTCTTAGAATCTTCCTGTTGTTGTCTCCGATTTCATAGGTTCTTCCTAAGGATCTGAGTCCATTGGTTATGGTCTGAAACCTCCCAAACATTTGGTCAATATTTTCAGTTTCTTCCATTTTAAACATCTCATACTGGTGTATAAGCATGCTGATTTTAGATTGCTTGACAGTTTCAGTCCCTTCATGGGCTGCTGCAAGAGTATCCCAAATCTCCTTGGCAGAAGTGCATCCATGGACCTTCTCATATTCTGATTTATTCAAGGAACATATCAGATAGAGTTTGGCTTTAGCGTTCATCTGGACTCTAGTCTTCTGCTCCAAGGTCCATTCAGTCTTAGGTATAGGCAGACCATTTTGCATAGGCACATAGTCTCCATCAGTGACCACATCCCAAACATCAATGTTGTTGCTCTCAATGAACAACTTCATACGATCTCTCCAGTAGTGGTAATCCACTCCATTGAATGCTGGGGGTCTTGTGATAGAGGCTCCTTCTGTGATGTATTGCCTGTTGCTGTTAGAAGCTTCCATTTGGATCTTTCAGTCCTCAGTCACTTGTTAGGTGCTTCAACCCTGAGTAGAACTCTGATACCAACTGTAGGAACACAGGGAAACACTAAAAGGGGGGTTGAATAGTGTTTCTGAATATTTTTGAAAGCTTTTCGCAAACAGGTGTTAAAAACACAATTTCAGACAGGCTCTTCAAGGACTGTCTGAAGTTTTCAGACAACCAAAAATACTGATGTTAAAAGATGTTTTTGTGCCTTTATAGAATATCAGATTGATTACTCTAACCCCTTGATTAGTATAAAAATAATTAACAAGAGATAAGGGTAAGAAAACTTAGCCAAGGAATTTATCCTGGTTCACTCACTACCACTGTGAGCTACGTCCAGTCCCAATGGCAAACAACCACTGGATTTCCACTATATGAATATTCAGATTACAAGCTTGAATGTGAGTACAGTCTCTCCAGACACAACGAGTACAGTCTCTCCAGACACAACGAGTACAGTCTCTCCAGACACAACGAGTACAGTCTCTCCAGACACCACGAGTACAGTCTCTCCAGACACAAACAAGTATTCTTTTCTGTCAAGCCTCTTCAGGCTCTACCACAAGTATTCTTTTCTTTCAAGCCTCTTCAGGCTCTACCAAGGTTTACAAAGAAAGGGGTTTAAGCTTTTAAACTATCCAAGTTTGAAGCTCAAACCAATACAATGTACAATAAAAACTGAGGTATGCTCAGGATATACAAATGTGTACAAAGAATTCTATCAGAGAGTTTTTACGGAGTAAAAACTTGCAGCGTGATGTTTCTCTTGGCTTTCTTGTATATTGATTTTCTCTCTTTTCTTTTTGTCACATTTGATGGTCTTCATAGAGGGGTATTTATACCCAAACTTTAATCCGTTGAAATACCACCGTTTAGAGATAGCATTAAATGCTATTTAATCCGTTGTGAGACATGCTTCTGAGAGCTCTGATATCTCTGACACGATACAAGGTTTCTTTTTGCATTAAGGCTGCTACAAATGTTGTTGCAGAGGCTGCGTTGCAGAGATTTCCTCAGTGGTGTATGAAATTCAAAATCACCAGGAAAGGTCTCTGTGATCCTTGCCATAATCGTGTTTGAAAAGGTACGTGCAGCAGAGATTCAGAAAAAGTCTTCACAAGCTTCAGCAGAGAGTGCCACGTCATAAGTGAGACTTCAGACGGCACTGATACTTCAGACGGGTTGAGCTACTTCAGACAGCTTCAACTCTTCAGACGAGTTCTGCTTCTTCAGACAGCTTCAACACTTAGTCTTTCTATGTAGGCTCATAGTGACTCTTGCTGAAATCATAGATAAATCATTAAAGCATATATGTATCTATGATAAATATTTTAACTCAAATTTGTTAAGCATTAAAACTTGGGAATTGAGTTGTCTTAAACATCATATTTTCTTTTATGATGTTTTTGAGACTCAACAGTAGTGAGTGAAATCCACCATCCAATGAGAGAAAGAGATAATATTAAAAGTTATTGAGAGGGAGAGTAGAGGACTAGAGGGAGTGGTGTCTCACTCTCTAAGGTGAGGTCTCAAAATTATAATATAGAAAATTGAATATATGGTCAATGTAAAATTTTTTTTATTATCACATCATTTAATAAAAATAATATTAATTATTATTAAATTTAAAACACATTATTGAATCAAAGTATAAATTTTTCTATATTCATTAAATCCTAAAATAAAGTATTGTAAATTTGTAATCAATTTAGTTTTATAAATAAATATACTTTGATTTGACATAGAAGAATAACCTAGATTTGATTTTTATAATAAATCTTTTATTTACTAAGCAAAATGAATTTAATTAAAAAAAGGAGTACAATGGGTACTCCAACCAGTTACAAAATACACCAAAAAGTGCTACTTACATTCAAACCGTGTAGCATTTGCTGCTTGTAAATTGGTAAAACACCATTACAATAAATGAAACACTAAAACACCAGACTAAAATAAAAACCAAACAAAGAACCAAAAATCCAATGAACCATGGCCTTCACACACATCCATCACAGAAGACTCCACCACCTAATAATCAAGCACCACTCAGAAGCACAAATAAATAGAGCTCAACCACCCAGAATTAACCAAAATAAAAGGAATAGGAAAAGTGCAACCTAATAAAGCCGAACAGCAGCTAGAAAATCCAAGATAATGCCGCAACCAAATAGAAATAGGAAAGTGAAAGGCAATGACAACAATAGGCAAAATCTTTCAGAAAAAGAGGGAGCTGACACACCCCACTGTAGTGCTCATCCGCAGCTCATATTACAATCGAAACATATTTTACTGTAATAAAATAATAATCAATAAAACAAAATCTTTTTGGTCCAAAATAAAACAAAAAATTCAAATTTTTTAATCTTGGCACTATAAGTGAGTGAATGTAAATGTGAAGAGAGAGCACTAAAATGACAGTCACTTTAAAAAGGAAAACAATTGTTCATTTCTGGATTTAGAGAGAGAAAATAAGAGAGAGAGCATATAAAGAGAATATTATAGAGAGAGAATTTGGAGAGAAAAATGTTTTTGTGAGAGAAATTGTAGAGAAAAAATAGAGAGATAATATGATATTGTGCAAAATAATTTTATGAATGGATTGAATATCCGTCCATAAAATATTTGTTAACGGATAAATTGGATGGTTTTTATTTAATAGATCATAGATGGATTGAATTTTTATAATACTTCTCTAACATATCATAATTGGATTAAGGGATTAGTCGTGGTGTTCGTCAAGGTGACCCCCTTGCCCCTTTTTTTTTTCTTATTGTTGTTGAGGGGTTGAATGCTTTGATGTGTAAGGTTGTGCATTCTAATTTATTCTCTGGTTACATGGCCGGTTGTGAATATTTGGTTGTATCTCATTTACAGTATGCAAATGACACAATTCTTTTGGGAGAAGCATCTATTCAAAATTTGTGGACTATTAAGGCTACTCTCCAAATCTTTGAATTGATTGTTGGTCTTAAAGTTAATTTTCATAAAAGCAAGTTAGTTGGTGTGAATGTTGATGGAGGTTGGTTATGTGTGGCTTCCCAATTTTTGAATTGTAGCTTAGAGTCCTTTCTATTTTTCTATTTTAGATTACCTATTGGTGCTAATCCTAGAAGAAAAAAGACTCGGGGCCCGGTTATCTGGAAGGTTGAGAATAGGCTGTCTAGTTGGAAATGTAAAGTGTTGTCTTTTGGTGGTCGTCTTGTCCTATTGAAGTCGGTACATCACTCTATTCTGATCTATTTCCTTTCATTCTTCAAGGCTCCCAAAGGTATCATTTCTAAACTAAATTCTCTTTTCATTTCTTTTTTGTGGGGTGGGACCTTAGATAAGAGTAAAATTTCTTGGGTGGATTGGGAGGATGTCTGTAGGGATAAGAGACATGGGGGATTGGGTATTCGGGATTTGAGAGCTTTCAATTTAGCACTTGTAGGAAAGTGGAGGTGGCAGTTGTTAGTAGAGAGAGAGATTTTGGCACCGGGTGCTTTCTTCTATCTATGGGGTGGAGTGTGTATATTTGTGTAGGGGGAGGAAAAAGGGGTCAAACTGGTGGTCTGATTTATGGTCTATTGATAATAACCTTGATACCACTTTAAATTGGTTTTCAAAATGTTGTGTTAGAAAGGTGGGGAATGGGAATGATACTGTTTTGGAAGGATGTTTGGTATGATGGGGTGGCATTGTGTAACCGGTATCATAGGTTATTCTCGGTTGCTACCAATAAGGATGTGACTATTGTTGAGTCTCAAAATATTATTAAGAGATTAATAATGTTTAAGTCTCACAGTCCTAAGTTTTAATGAATAACAAATTTGGTTAAAGTCTCTTAATAAATAGTACATATTCTTTCAAGGGTATTTTCTATGTTTCAGCAACTTTCTGAAAAGCAATCCTCCGAAGCAAAGTAACTCTCTGAAATAGTGCAACCTGCTGAAGAAAGGAACTCTCTAAAGAGTTAGGACCTGCTGAAGAAAGGAACTCTCTGAAGAGTTAGGACCTGCTGAAGTCTATTAATCTTCTGAAGAGTAGTACTATCTGAAACTTGAAGATTTGATGAAGACTGCTTACGTAGAACAATGAGGTCGAACAGAGTGAAGCTCTCTATGGACAGCTGTTCAGAATATTAAAGCACTCTAAACGACTTCTGCAACATCTCATTAAGGAAAGAATTACAGAGTCTTTTCTGCGCATATTTGAATCCTCGTACCAGAAAAGGAAACTGTTGTACCTGCTGTGTGTCAGAACTGAATCATACCTGCACACCTACACTGTTCAAGTCAGAGACTATCAGAAGATTGACTCACAATGGTTCTCACAACATTTAATGCTATTTCACAACGGTGGTTTTAGCAATCCTCAATGGATTTAATTTGAAACCTATAAAAAGCTGTGTGAAGGACTTCAAGAAAACAAGAAGAGAAGATATAATATCAAGCTAAAACGCTGCCAAATTTCGTACTGCTTATTCTCTGATATATTGTACTCAATTTCTATATCCTGAGTTTTACTCAGTTATATTGTACAAGTTCATTTCAGTTTGAGTTAGGAACTAGTTTGGTTCTGTAACTTAAACAAATCTCATTTGTAAACACTCATAAGTGTCTGAGAGTCTAGAGAGGCTTGGAGAAACAAAGAATACTTGTTGTTGAGCTTGGAGAGGCTTGTGGGTAAAAGAATACTTGGTTTAGAGCTTAAAGAGGCTTGACTCTAAAAGAATACTTGTATCTGTTTCAGATAGTGGAAAATCCTTTGCTTTTGGGCATTGGGACTGGATGTAGGTCACGGTGGATATGAGTGAACCAGGATAAATCTCTTGGCTAAGTCTTCTCTACCCTTATCTCTTTATATCTGTTATTTCACTAACAAGAAGGGTTTTGAATGTAGTGATTTATATTGTTGAAACATAATTTTAACAAAATACGCTTTAAAGAAGAGTTTAAACAATTTTATTGGACTTACTGAAATAATTTCAGCAATTACTATAACTCCAGTTTCAGCAAGTTTGCAAAAAATCCTTGTGAAAATCTTAGCTTGTGAAAAGGTTTCTGAAAAATTTGTTTGAACATTTAAAACACTATTCAACCCCCTTCTAGTGTTTCCTGTGGTTTCTACAACTATCACTAATATGTTAGTAAGGAGTGGAAGTGGTTTTTCATGCAATTGGAGTTGGCGTCGAAACTTATTTGTATGGGAACGAGATCAACTACAACAACTCTCCTTAGAGTTACAGTCGGTTCAGCTAGTTGAGGAATGTGCAGATTGTTGTGGTTGGATTGCAGATTCTGTAGGTTTATATTCTGTTAAATCCGCTTATCAAGTTTTTGCTAATGAGGCCATTTATGTAGAATTTCCTATGCACCAATTCTTGTGGTCAAAATTTGTACCTACTAAGATATCTTATTTTGTATAGAGATCTATTTTAAATAGGATTCCTACAAAACAAAATCTCTTACGTTGGAATGCGCTAAATGGTTTGAATAGTGATTGTGTATGGTGTGGTCAAGCTTTAGAGACAACTTCACATTTATTCTTTGAATGTTCTTTTGCACATGAGGTTTGGATGTTATGTGTGCAGTGGGGTGGTTTTTGTTCTGTCTTAAATTCTTGTTGTTTGGAAAATATGTGTCAATTTGTTGGTTTACCGGAATGCAATGCTCGCAGTAAGTTATGTTGGTCTCTGGTTTGGTTAGTGGGGATTTGGTCATTATGGCTTACTCGGAATAATGTAATTTTGTCAAATAAGTCTATGGGACCTGCGGCTGGTTTGGATCTAATAAAGATTAGAGCGTGGAAGATATTGAAAGCCAAAGATTCATCAGTTAGCTATTCGTTTGTGTTTTGGTCTGCTGATATTAGGTCTTGCTTGAATTTACATACTATTTGAACCAATTATTTGCCTCTGTTTTGCTTTGATTGGGAAAGCAGTATTGGTTATACCAAGACAATTTTACAGTGTGTATATTATAAGAGTGCAGTGTTGTTCTATGTTTAATTGTTGATGGCTAGTTGAGGAGATGTAGGTGTTGCTGCACATGCGGATTATCTGGTTCTTTTTCAGCTCGGTTGTTGTTGGCTCACAGGTTAATTTTGTTGTTCATGGTATTTGCTGGTTAGAAAGCTTGGTTTTCGTTTTTTGGTTGGAATTTATTTGTTTCTCTACAATTGTCTGTTGGTGCCGTCTATTGTTGTGAATACTTGTCCCATCCTCAATGGTCCAGTGATGCAACGCTTATGCTTGGAGTAGCAATAACTATTTTTTCTTGTTCATGTGTCATTTACGAGCTTGGATAGATTTCATTACTTGTTTTTGGAGCATTTTTATTTTCCTGGGTCATGCTCTTGGTTAGTTTGCTGCCCAGATTCTTTGGTATTACTTTATATTGTATATGGGTTGGAGTACCCCTTGTACTCCCTTTTATTTAATCATTCATTTGCTTAGCAAAAAAAATATTTTTAATTCCTAGACATTCCATTTTTTTATTAATCAAAATACCCGTTTCTCATAAAAAAGAATGGGAGTGTAGGATTTTTTTTTAAAAAAAAAGATGTATACAACTCAATTCTCCATATCCATTACGGAGATTTCTCGAGATTTATGCATTAACCTTTATCATATAAAATTAGAATGAAATTCGTGTTAAATGTGTGGCCACTACTAAAAAATTGATTTTAGAGATGAATTTTAGACATGGATTTTTATCCCTCTCAATTTGCGAGGAATTTTGTGACGGATTTCGAAATTCGTCACTAAAGTTGGGTGGGTGAAATTTTACGATGGATTTCCCTCTCTAAAAAATTTGTCACTACTTTCCTCATTAAATTAACCACTCTTTAGCGAGAGACAAATTCCTTTCACTAATTATTGAGGGATTTCAAATTCCGTCTCTACTTAGCTAGGGATTTCTGATTCCATCTCTATTTAGAGAGGGAAATTCTAAATCCCTCCTTAACTAAGGATGATTTCTTTTTTTATTCACCAAGTAGTAAGGGAAATTATCCCTCTATTAGAGAGAGATTTTGTACCTCTCTATTAGAGAGAGATTTTTCCCTCGTTAAATAAGGAGTTATAAGGGAAAACAAAACTTGGATTTATGTTAATGAGGGAATTATAAATCTCTCTATATTTAGAGAGGGACCCCAGATTTCCTCTCTACTTAGCGAGGAAATTATAAATCCCTCCCTAATTAAAGATGATTTCTTAACTTAATAGTTGGAAAATTATCCCTCTCTATTAGAAAGGGATTTTGTACCTCTCTATTAGAGAGGGATGTTTTCCCTCGCTAAATAAAGAGTTATAAGGGAAAACAAAAGTTGGATTTATATATGTGTTCTCAAAAAGGCCCCCGACGACCGAGTGATAGCCCTAGCCGTCAGTGGTCTAAAGGTATCAGTTGAGTTCTCATACCGGGTACCTTCACCCTTTATAGCCTATTTCCCTATGATTAGGTATGGGCCAAGGATCCCGGGGACTGGTCAGATAGGATACATTCAAATCTGGGATAGGGTTCCGAGAAATCCGGGTACTGTGAAAGGGTACTAGTGACCTTTCTTCCCTAGGTCCCCCTCTTAGTCCAGTAGATGGCTTCTTGGCCCAGTATGTATTCGGTAGTGGGCCGAACAACCCGAACAGTACAATATGTTAGTGAAGGAATTATAAATCTCCCTCTCTATTTGGTGAGGGATCTCAGATTCCCTCTCTATTTAGCGAGTGAATTCTAATTCCCTCCCTAATTAAAGATGATTTCTTAACCAAGTAGTGAGGGAAATTATCTCAAGATTTTTCACTCGCTAAATAGAGAGTTATAAGGGAAAACGAAACTTGGATTTATGTTAGTGGGGGAATTATAAATCCTTTTCAATTTACCGAGGGATCTCAGATTCCCTTTGTATTTAGCGAGGGAATTCTAAATCCCCTCCTAATTAAAGATGATTTCTTAACCATTATTTATTCTCCAAGTAGTGAGGGAAAAAGTCTCTCTCTATTAGAGAGGGATTTTTTCCCTCGCTAAATAGAGAGCTATAAAGGTAAGCAAAACTTCGATTTATGTTAGTGAGAGATTTTTTATTCCCTCTCTAATGAGAGATGGATTTGTAATCATTTACTTTCTATTTAGTGCAGTAATTTTTGCCTCTATATTTTAAAATCGGAAGAGATTTTTCCGCTGTCTAAAATAATCATTAAAAATTATAATCAATTATACAATAATTTATGCAAAATAATATAAATAAAAAGTGATTTTTTATATTATAAAAATTATTTTAATTATTACAATGTTTATTATAACTTTTAGGAATAAATTACCATTAATAAACCAATATGAGTTTTTAATTAATAATAAATACCTAAATATAATTTTTTTTGTATAATGTGTTAAATTAAATCAATATATAATAGATTATTTTTTCAATTTTACTTAAAATAAGATATGATATTTTTATAAAATAAAATAGACTTTATGTAGGTTTTGAAAATAAAATTAATTATATAAAAAATAAAAATGAAAAGCTAAAAAAGGGGTGAATTTCAAATCGTAACCATGGAAAGAGAACATCTACTAAATGTTTTTATATCTCTTGGGTCACAATGACCCAACTTAAAATATCCCATCCACTTTTTTCCGTAAAAAATAATATATATATATATATAATTAATAAAATAAAAATATTATAATTAACACAATAATAATTTTTAAAAGTGAATGAAAATCATTTTTTCATTATTAACTTTTGATTTTTTGTATTTTTCAGATTGAGTAAGATAATTTATCTAAGAAAATGATTAATTTTTATTATTAAAAATGGAAGAATATTTTAGAAAATACATGTTTTTGATATTTTCAACTTTTATTTTTTTTTTGTGTATTTTTATAACGAATGAAAAATTATTTTAGAAAATGATTGACATTTTTATTAAAAGGGAAAAAACATCTTTAAAATTTATTTTGGCTTGACAAGTCTGGTTTCCGCCCCTACGTATCCACGAGTATGACCTAAACGATAAAAGATGACTAAAGTAAATGAGCCTAAAATACAAGTAAACAAAACAACTAATGAGTTTCACATAACATAACTAACCCAACAAACATGCATATATAAGAAAAACAAAATGGGCTTGATCTCCTGAGCCATTCACACGCACATTAGGGTTCGGTGAAATTAGGGAAAAAGGTAAAACAACAAAGGGGCGGCCATGGTAGGAGAGAGAGGACTAAAGGCACTCATTCGTCGTGCATGCACGACCTTCACGCACTGAGCTTCCGTGTCGCCGTTCAACCAAAAGTAGCCTAGAACCTCATATGCACCACACCGTAACCTCCTTCCTGTCACTCACTAGGCCACCATGCGCAGGAAAACAATGTTGTCTTCCACCCATCCTGCTCGGATGTGACGTCGAACAAGCATCCGATCTTGAGGTCGGAATTGAAGTTGGACACATATCCGATCTTGAGGTCGGATATGAGTTCATGCTCACTTCTCTCTTCTTCTCTTTTATTTCTTTTTCTTGAACAGAAAACTGCTCTTCCAATTGCTTACTTTCCTTAGAAATTCTCATGTAATCTTCATATGCTTCAGAAGGCTGAAGAGGGGGTTAGAACAAAGGTTTTATTATTTAATTTAAAATTATACCTGTTGTATACCCATCATGAGTTACTAGCCTATCAAATTGCCATGGTCGGCCAAGTAGGATGTATCCAGCATGCATAGGTGCAACATCACACAAAACTTTGTCTTCATATTTCCTAATGGAAAATGAAAGCAAAACCTATTTTGTTACCTTTATGTCTCCACAATCATTTAGCCACTGCACTCTATAAGGTTTAGGATGTTTTATGGTAGGTAATTTTAATTTCTCAACCATCAAAGTACTAGCAACGTTGGTACAACTACCACTATCAATTAAAAGATTGCAAACCTTATCACTTACGCAGCACCTTGTATGGAATATGTGCTCACGTTGATCCTCAACTCCTCCCATCTTTGGTTGTGCATTCAACACCCTCCTGGTGACTAATGCATTACCTTGGTCTGGCTCGGTGTATTCCACATCATTGTAATCCTCCAGATTAGGTATTCCATCATCTTTTTCTTCACTTGCACTTTCCACTTCACCATTGTCACGCATGAGTATGACCCTCTTGTTCGGAAAATCATAAGCAACATGTCCAAGATCTTGACACCTGAAACATTTAATTTCACGTGCTTTAGAAGATGAACTGAATTCAGACTTACCTTTACTGGCTGAGATCGGTTGTCCGATCTTGGAACTGATTGAGGTCAGTTGTCCGATTTTTGCTTCTTCTTTTGGCTGAGTTGTTGGTTTGCTGGTCGGCCAGGATTTCCAAGAGGTACTAGGAGTTCATGGAAATCTTACAACTCTGGATTTGAGTTGTCTCTCCACTTGGATTTCTTTGTGTAATAAATCCTCCATTTCCACATAATGATGGAGTTCCACTACATTTGCAATTTCCTTTTTTAACCATCCAATGAATCTAGCCATTGTTGCTTCTTGGTCTTCTTGCACAATGGCTCTCATCATGGTTATTTCAATCTCCTTGTAATAATCATCTACACTCATAGAACCTTGACGTAGGACGGGATGACAAACCGACCCATCCCTCAGGAGGACCAGACAACACCTCCAGAGAATCACTATCGCCCATTCCCCCCCAATAAGAAAAGAAATATAAGACTTTAGGATTCGAGAAGTACCTTGGAAACGGACGGGTTAAAGGAGATGACTTCTTGGAGATAACACAGGACTCGGACGAAATCCAAGAAAATTTTGACATAATAACACCATGATAAGAAAACGTAGAAAATGACTACAACCTCCTCCTTTTTATAGGAGAAAAGGCATGAAGAAAATGCCCAAAGGCCCAAGAAGCGAAGAGGTACCTTGAATGTGAAAAGACGCCTCGAATATGAACCGACGCTCAAAATGCGAATCGACACCAACGCCAATAGTTACAAACTCTAGAATCTGAAGCGTCACAAACCCTTGAATCTGAAGCGTCAACCGCCTACGCAGACCAAGACGGTATAAATATCTTGACCACAACAAAGGCAAACATGGACCGACATGAACTGTTTGTCCATCTCGGCCCACGTTGTGGGCAACTGTTCTGGTAATGAATTGGGCCTCCTTTCCCTGAGGTCCAATCCAACCTGTAGTGCTCTTTAGAGGTTGGTTCAGGTCACCCGACCCGACGTTGACCAAGGCTCATCCGTACAACCCGGACGAATTTGTGCTTGGCCTGTACCCAGTTCGACCCGTACAAAGGCGTACGGACGACACAAGGACTTTCTACAGGCCCACACACCACCTCAAGCCTATAAAACTCATTGTTGGTAATGGAACATGTACGCATTAACTCCCCCATAATTACTACTCACCTGCTTTAACTCGGACTGACTTGGCGTCGGAGTGTCTTCTGCAGGTCCCAACCCGTCTCGGTCCGGTACCCGCAAGACGACTGAAGGCAGGAACACGTAGGAGTCGGATCGACATCTGAACTGAGTTCATCCCCGAACAGGAACAAATATTGTTCTCTTTTAATTGTGTTGTTGCAGAGCCATATATGGTAAGAATTTATGTCAAAAAGTGTGGGGGATATTAGGCAGTTAACAGTTGTGCGTGGATGTAAAGAAAGATATGAAAAAATGTATACTAGACAAAGACCCATGCAACTTTAGAGTGAAATTGGTATAATTAATACATGATGTGAAAACTATGATAACTTTAGTATAAATTGATTAAAAATCCACAATAGAGAGCAAACACGTATGAGCCACTCTTTATAACATTGAAAACCCTCAGACTTAAAATTCTTTACACTAATAAACATTCCCAATCATGATTTAGTGTCAGTTTGGTTCAGTAGTACTCCCTCCGTTTCTTTTTAAGTGTCATTTTAGAGTCTAAAATTTGTTTCTAAATAAGTGTTGTTTTCACTTACCAAGGCAATAATAAATGTTAATTTTCCAACTTTACCCTTTTCTAAATTTATTAAATGATGGAGTATTTATTGCATATTACTAGAAATGGTGGAGAGTTTTAAATGCTTTAATGAGAGAGAGAAAGGGTATATTTGTAAACAATGGAGCTAAAAAGACATACTTATTGCATTCCTTAATCTATGTGCAAAAACCTTAAACGACATTTAAAAAGAAACGGAGGGAGTATTATTCTAAAATCATGTAATGGTTGAAAATGAATGATACACCTTTTACTAAACACATTGGACAAAAGTGATTTAAAACAAATGTTTTTGCACATGATAATGAATCAAAAATGGAAATATTTTATTAGAAATTACAACAATCATAACATTCAAAGCATTGATAATATTAATAGTTATAATTTATAATAAAACATTTTCACTTTTGATTTATTATCCTGTGCAAGATAGCACATATTAAAAAAACTGATTCTGTGGAATTGATTTTACATTGTTAACAATTTAAAACAAATGGGTACTTAGAAGGTTGAAATGTATGTCATTGTGTTCAATGATTCATGTTCATAAACATAACCAAATCCCCGTACTCCAAGAAATTTATAAGGATTAAGGAGTCAGGATGAAATTTTCTGGTAGTTACTCTTAAGTTTATTTAATATGAAGGCGGCCTTGGGATTAGAAGATGCAAACCTTGATTTTTGCTCCATTATTTTGATCTAACAAGTTGACATTGAATAGAATCTCCCACCCAAATTTAGGAGAAAGAACAAAGCAATCAAATTTCACGTCAACAACAGCAAGGATTATTCATCAACATATTAAACAAAATCATATCATTTGGATAAGTGTACTAACTGCAGAGGAGAAAAAGATTTAAAAACCCACAATGAATAAACCACCACACACTTTCATCCTCGAAATATCACTTTCTCTCTCTTATTTAGTCACTAAAATAAATAAAAATAAAAGTTTATTTTTGAACTTTTAAATATATATATATATATATCACATTAATCCTCTAACATGGACCAATGTGACGAGATAATATGTGTTCTGGAGGAAAATGGACCTCGATCAACTTAAACCGGCATCTTCATAGCGCGTGTACATCGATCTCACTTAAATGCGTCATTACACTAGCTGAAAGCGGTTACACTATGAGAGACTCATTTGCTCTGATCAGAATCCTCTCTAACTTGAGTCCCTGCAGGTACACCCTTTCCCGCCGTGGGTTCATCGCACACTATCGTGGATTGCAAGAGGACTCAACCTCTCCAATCGGAGGAGACCGTGGAGAATTTCCAAACGAACATTGGCGCCGTCTGTGGGAATGAGGATGAAATTTTCTGGCATCACACATCTTCTTCGAGATTCTTGAACAGGAATCCTCAAGTTCGTACCGAGAAGAACGACTTCTGCTCTCCCCTTTCTTTCCACTCTTGTTCGTGTAGATTCTCCGGCGAAATTCAGGATAGCCTATCGTAGCGCCTCCGTGACCTCTTCTTCTCGGATGGATAATCGCGCGGACCTCCCCAGCATGAGAAAGCTCTCTGCTGTTATCGCTCTCACTGCGACACTTTCGTCGCATCCTCTGTCCAGGTAACCTTGAGTTTGATTATACACTTCTCTTTTTGTATGCTCCCCCGATGATATACTTCCAGATCGACCTTGAAAGAAACAATAAAAAAGATTAAGAATTGTTCTGGAGGAGAATGGACCTCGACCAACTTAAACCGGCATCTTCATAGCGCGTGTACAACGATCTCACTGAGGCGCGTAATTACACTTGCTAGAAACAGTTATAACCTCCTAACAAATTCTCCCTCCATATTTCACCTATAAATACACAGCGGCAAGCCCATTTCAGGGGCACTTTCATTCTGTATTTCATACGCCTTGAATCTCTCACTGACTTGAGCGTCGGAGTCCCTGCAGGTACTCCCTGCCCCGCCGTGGGTACGCTGCACTCGGTCGTGGATTACAAGAGGATTCAACCTCTTCAACTGGAGAAGGCAATGGAGAATTTCCAGACGAACATTGGCGCCGTCTGTGGGAAACAACAAAAACATCTCTTTCCATCCCCATCTTCTTCAAGAATCCTCAAGATCGTGAGGGGGAGGAATGACTTCGGGGGATCTCCTCTTTTCAAATCCGTTCGTGTAAATTCTCCTGGAAGATCAAGGTGGCAGGTCCAGCACCGCCGCTGCTACTTCTTCTCCGGTCGACAACTGGAGACTCTAGGGTGGAAACCTTTCTGCTGCTTATTGCCCCTACTGCGACGCCTTCGTCGCCTCCTTTATCTCCAACGATTTCCCCACCCACTGTCCAGGTAATCTTGAACTTATTTATATGCTTCTTGTGTTATGCACTGCTCCATTCCATACTTCCAGATTTCTGTAAGAAACCATAGACAAAGATCAAGAATCAATGAGTCTCGAACATTGACTCGCAATAACAAGAAGGTGAAGGATCTCCGATTTGGGAGACGAATCTCTCATGTTCAGGTGGAGAAGCGTCGAATTTATAATTGGCACGGAAGTGCTTCATAGAAGTATTGTTGTTGTCATTGCCAGGGGCTTCATGGCGTTCTTACGCTCTGCACCTTGAGAATGATTGGCTCTTTGGAGTTCTGAGATTGTGAATGAAGCAAATGCTGGAAAAACCGAGATATATTATTCCTGAGATAATTCTGAGATAATACAATTCCTCATCCGAGATTGTAAACCTTGACACTCTTTGACGCCTTCTTCTCCGAGTTGTACCAGATTACGACTCTCTGTTGGTTGGGGAAGCAGCGTGTTATCTCTCTGACAGCGTTGGTTACACGCAGTTCACAGGCGGTGATGTTGGTGTCGCCGCAGGAGAAAGGTTTCGTTGAAGAGACATCGACTTGCACTTTCTCTTTGTTAAAGGAAAATACAGAATGACGTCGTGATTGGTTGGAGCGGTGGTAATTGTCGACGAAATTGTATCGAAATTCCGATGAGTATTCATGTCCGACTCGGCAATCTGCTGTTTCGCCCCTAACTACTGCAAAAAGTGTTGAAATTCCATGATTATGGTCCGAGTTTCCGAGATTCAAGACCACTGGCTGCATCAATCCAAAACAAGGATCACTTGCCAAAGAGCTGCTGAGGTCCTTATATTCCCAGTGAAGGATACGTGTATCACCAACGTCCTCAGAGTTCCTTGGTTGTCAGGGATGTTTTTTTCCGCCATTTCTTTCTCTTCTAGCCACCGTCTTGGCACAATTAATTATTCGGACCACAATTAATTTTTCCCCTGCCATTATTCTTCACTCTAATGCTTTCGGAAAGAAAAAAATTGATCATGCCAGTGGATTTACTCTTTGCCCCTTATGTGGAAAAAACAATCTAAAGCTTTCGCTGCTTCTGGATCTACCACATGGCTGCATGTGCAAACGCGTGCATTTACCAAACAGGATTGGAAGCGTTGCCGCAGCCAAGTTGATTCCGGGATGATTCTACACTGCTTTCTTTTGGTAGAAGGCATTATTGTATTTGGTGGTGCTTCTGGGAACATTGATGTCCTGCTGATGGTGGTATCAAATTAATACCCCAAGATAATTCTGATGGTGGAATGGCCGTGATTAATTCCGTGATTAATTCGGATGGTGATTAGTTCGGTGATTAATTCTGAAATCAGCGGTTCAAGCGAGTGGCGTAAATTGAGAAGAGTGACAACCCTTGGGGAGTTGTGTAAATCTCATGTGGAGATGTGCAAATCATCACTAACTCCCCTGCAGGAATCTTAGAGTCTCCAAACACTTGCAGAGTGCTGAACGATCAGGGGCTTTTAAACTAGGACAATCCCGAGACGATAGTCCGGTAAACTTGCTGGAAGTAATTCCGAGATAGTTCAGAGATAAGCACTAAGCTTGCTAGTTAATTCCATGATGCCCATAAAGTCCTAGATCTTGCCGAGGCTGGAGACGAAAATGCTGGACTAATGCACCAACATGGATAATTTCCCACTTCTAACCTGCGAGAAGGTACACATGCGTTGATACCTTCCAATATGAATTTGCCTCGGAGCGCCAATCAATGTCTCCATTTGATTCGTTCTGTTTAAGCACCCATGGCATGAAATCAACGGTTCAAGGAATTGGGTGAAAGTTTTGAATGATGATCAATTTCATGAAATCGACCCACTTTGAAGTTCTCACCACAAGGGTTCATGATCTAGTTGTTCAACGCAGCTACAATTTCATTCTATATGTTTCCAAGGCATTGCTTAAGTGACGACACTGAAGATTATATGGAGGGCTGATTTTAGAAAACTATCTGCTGGTTCAGTTGTTGTTTCCTTCAGTCTTTCTCCTTCGCTTTCAGTATTTCTTGGCGGTGAATTCCATTATCTTGGGGTGTTTATTATTTTATGCTTGTTCACGTGGTAATTAAATACCACAAAAATTCTGATCCGACATGCAGTTCAAGGATGAAAATATTGGCAATCGCGTGCGTGTACCAAACGGGATCGGGAGAGTTGCTGCAGTTTTCTCATGAAGATGTAAACCTTGACACTCTTTGACGTAGCCGAGATGAAGTCTTGCAGCCAGCAATTGCCTTCAGGACCGCCATGTTGTAATTCGCTGAGATTCTGAGATTAATTGACCTCTTGATTCCGAGTAAATTCCGAGATGGAACGTGATACTTGGTTACATTAATTCATTGGAACGTGATATTGACGGAACTGCACATTTGATTCTGAAATATTTGATTACATTGATCAAAATTCCGAGATGAAATTCCGAAATAAAATTCCGAGAACGCGCCTTGGCTCAAAGATACGTGGTTCCGTGATCAAATGAATGATCGAATGAAATAACCACCTCGGCCATAAGGTGCCTAAAAGATACATGGTTCCGTGGTCAAGTGAAAGAACTAATGATCATTGGTATTTATCATAATAATCATTAATGTTTTCCAATATATTAATTGTCGAAGTCCAACTATGCTCGAATTGATCAAGTATGCTCGAAATTTGCAAAATAAATTGCAAGTATATGTTGACTAGTCATTGTTCGACCATGCCTTTAGGATTGCGTCATGTGACGAGTATTCGAAATCAAAATTGGGAGAATTGTGATGTGCGGATTCGGAAGGATTCGGAGGCTAGGATCATACTCCGTTTAACTTTCTCAACTTCTTCGCGTGCAAGTTAGATTCAACTTGATCCTATTCTAATCTCCTCGTTTTACGGGCTACACGAATTATCGTATCTAATATCCAGCTCGTATTATGAATTTCTCGGATCGCATACTGGTTGTTTTGACATTACTCAGACTTGCTCGACTTGCTTGGTCTTCCTACCTCGGAAGTCAGACCGCGCTTCTTGGATCTCGGGCCTAGTCCTTCGAGCATTTCGGGCATAGTCCATCGACACCTCGGGCGTAGTCCCTCAACGATCTTGGACGTAGTTCCTTGAGCCATCTCGGGCTTGTCCCTCGAGCATTT
Organism: Sesbania bispinosa; assembly: GCA_026901365.1. Lineage (NCBI taxonomy): Eukaryota > Viridiplantae > Streptophyta > Magnoliopsida > Fabales > Fabaceae > Sesbania > Sesbania bispinosa. Next base: position 676,892 of record QLOH01000458.1, on the reverse strand, counting down.
CGGGCATAGTCCCTCGACACCTCGGGCTTAGTCCCTCGACGATCGCGGATACGCTCCTCGACTATCTCGGGCTTGCCCTTGAGCATTTTCGGGCGCAGTCCCTCAACTATCTCGGGCTTGTCCCTTGAGCATTTCGGGCGCAATCCCTTGACTATTTCGGGCATAGTCCCTCGAGCATCTTGGGCGCGGTCCCTTGAGTATTATATCGGGCCCAGTTCCTTGATTATTATCATATTTGTTTCTTGATTTACTTCGGATTATGCTCCTCATCTCCGTCTCAGCCCTGCGAGGCCCCAGATATCCATGTCGGACTTAACTCCGTGACACCCCGAATTATCATCTCAGACCCAGTTCCATGAGGTCATAGATTGCTTGTCATCATCTCGGACTCAGTTCCTTGAAAGATACCTCAATATGTGCGCCCCCAAACAAAATCGACTTCAACGATCAACAACATGCACCGTCTTAATACCAACTTGGGGGCATCACTTTTGGCTTATTTGGTGCCGACATCATTCCTGAACTTGACGAATATAAAGTCGATTGACTGCTGTACGTATCAAGCCGATTGAATGGCCCCGGACTATTTCAAGTCGGATACTTTATATCAAAGCACCCGACTTGGGGGACATCTGTTCTGGAGGAAAATGGACCTCGACCAACTTAAACTGGCATCTTCATAGCGCGTGTACAGCGATCTCATTGAGGCGCGTAATTACACTTGCTGGAAACAGTTATAACCTCCTAACTAATTCTCCCTCCATATTTCACCTATAAATACACATCGGGAAGCCCATTTCAGGGACACTTTCATTCTGTATTTCATATGCCTTGAATCTCTCACTGACTTGAGCGTCGGAGTCCCTGCAGGTACACCCTGCCCTGCCGTGGGTACGCCGCACTCGGTCATGGATTACAAGAGGATTCAACCTCTTCAACTGGAGAAGGCAATGGGGAATTTCCAGACGAACAAGAATCAAGAAGGAGTCTGGAATGTAGATTTACAGCTAAAGAAGATGAAGGAATCGGAATGAAGGTGTTGGAAATAGCTGCGTTTCGAGCGTGACCAAATGGTGTTTTCTTGACTTCTCATTTTGAGCATAAAGTCCCACGGCACGTAACCAGAGTGCTTTGTTGCCTTCTCATTACGAGATGAAATTGCTTTTAGAGATGATCTTGAATAGACTGGAAACTGGATCTAAAAAGCGAGTGCTTATTTGGCAATTTCTTACATCTATTCGGTAGTTCCGTGATTAATTATTTTCCGAGATGTACACTCTGTTCCGAGATATGCTCCACCGTCTTGGCCACTTCGAACCAAGGTCAATCCAAGAGAATCAGAATCGTGATGGCCTACTTTGAATAGTGGCACGTAGATTATTTTTTAAGCCAAATGGCACCTACTCCCAGAAGTGGCACATCAATCCAAGATTGATATTAATGGCATCGTTGAGTTGATCCCAGTGTATCAAGATCCAGTCGTGGAGTGAGCCCCGGTGACGACCGAGAATCAGTTGTATGTTGGAACCTCTGATGAGTTGATGCCTCTCACGGTAACAAGCTCTCCCCACGCATTTGTGTTACGGTCAGTTTGCGGTTCTGAGATTAATGGATTACGAGGTGCCATCTCATATTAATGAATTGAGCTCATGGTATTTAATTCCTTGATACCCCAAAATTGCGGCCTACTCCGAGATACTCATTGACCGAGATGCTCTTTTGTCGAGGATCGTCATGCCATTATCATTGCATTTAGAGGCACTAACGAACGTAGTTTACAGAACTGGATCGAAGATTTATATTATATACAATATGAGATAAATCTGTGAGAATTTTGCACTTGTCCCGGACGAGAAATTGAATTCATCTCGGATTTACTCGACTTGGGGGCAACTGAGATTTCGAGATCCCCTTTCCTCTAGTGCCAGACTAGAAGCTGCAGCGGTGGAGGATGAGTCTCCTATTGCCGTCACTGATGGTCCCTTGCCGAATCCCATTCCATCTGAAATTGAGAACTTGCTCATGACCTACACCAATGCCGACAACGGCGAATTCCTTCCCGGAACGATGACGGAGTCCGACTACGACAAGCTTCTGGCCGAGATACTCATCGAGCCGCGCCCTGATACCATGGAAGGTTTGGTTCCTTATGACCAAGAGAGTCGATCTAGTAACCCCTGAGGCTGAGAGTCCTGATGAACCTATGTCCAAAAAGATAAAAAGACAGTTGAGAAACAGGGATGCTACTGTGAGATCAGATTTATCGTTGATGACAGAAGGTGCAAGAAAAGATACTTGTCTCTCGGCCTGTCAATAATTTATTTCATTTCTTCATCAACCTGTCTTCTCTTATTTTTTTGTCCCAATCTATATAAAATTTTGACCGAGATAGTCGATATTGGACATTTATATATGACCGAGGCGGTCAACCCATAAGGCCGGGTGTAATTTAGCCACATGGCACGGATTCATCAAGTGGTTATCCGTCGCCGTCAAGTACTTCAATCATCATCCGAGAACTTGCTCATAGAGAACTCTGTGATCACGTGCATGTTTGCTCAATCCTTTAAACACATGTCGAAGATAATTCCGTCAAAGCCTATCTGAGATAATCATCCCGCAGAGTACAACCCGCACTTGCAAGGAATCACTCTCATGATTGGGGTAGGCTTATTAAACGCGTCAGTCTTGGCCTCAATCATCCCCCATCTGATTTGAAGATGTCACCCTCGAGAAGTATACTACGATGTGGAACCAATTCGAAGAGGAACGATATTAAATGATTCAAGATGATGATGCTGTCCGATAGTTCCTCTGTCATCGTTCGGTCAAAGGAAAGGTGTACGTGTCACAATGGAAGTTCATATAGCATGCATGATGACACTTTGCAGACTATATGGACAATGATGTGTCTTCTGCAAGGGAGATTTTGAAAATGAAAAACCAGCTCTGGATGACATGAATAACTTTGAAATTCTGAGATGATCGTCACTCGAAATTCTGAGGTGCGAGGATTCCTGGAGCTGCGAAGGATATGATTCATAGCGTAAATTAGGTTTTTGTTGACGTCGGCGTTATTGTCTCAACTAGCTTTGAACCGGGTCAACATATCTCCTTCACTCAGCAAATTCAGCAATTTGCAGATACCTTTCAGCAGTTTATATTAACTATGGGAGAAGAAACCACACTCATACCTGACTCCATCTTTTATATTTCTATTGGAATCGATGATTATATTCATTAGTATTTGTTCTTACAAAGCCTAAATTCTACTCGGATGGTACAACTAGGCTGAGTGAAGAAGCTAGTGTGTGTTTGATGCTGCCTACGCCTCTCCTTTTATAGGTGCTGGGGGTATCTTCTATATACGGCATGATTTGCTGATTGGGGGGTGACATGCGTTAATTATGCTGTTAGGCTGCTTAATATCAGCTTTTTCCTTTTCTGTATGATTTCCTCCCTTAGTCAAGCCGAGGATCCTGCTAGGTGTGTCAGATCTACCTCTCTGAGCTTCCTCTGGTCGAGCTTACCCTAGCCGAGCTTATCATGACCGAGCTTACCCTGGCCGATCTTAGCAGGTACGTAACATAAGCCTCCCAAGCTACGAAGTGTTATACAGTGAAGTAGCTTATTTGTTTCTGTTGTGATACTTCTGATTGGTATTGATCCGAGCTCATCCTAGCCGACTTGTTCAGAGAAAGTACGAGCTTAGCTGGTACGTAACATCTCGTACATATCATAAGTCTCCCAAGCTACGAAGTGATACTCAGTGAAGTAGTTCTTTCATTTCGGTTCTCCTCTACCCGAATGGTGCCTTTATTTGGATCTGTTTGGTCCTACCTCTCGTATGTTGTCAGCCGTTGCAGTTGAATAATGACCGTTGGATTGGGTTGATCTCCACCGTTCATTGTTACGATGGTCGCGCCCTTTGGCTCACCCGACTCTTCATTTTCGTGTCCTTTGAGATCCTTACCGGTTCGCGCCCTATATAGGGTTTCGATGAAATCCTTTCCTTGCTACGAAAGCTTTCATCTCTTTTCTTCCTTGTTTCATTATCCCCGTGCTTCTGTGTCTCGTTTTCTCTGTACTTTAGCGTTGTTCGTGCCTTCCGTTTTTGTGTTTTCTGCTTCTCTTTCTGCTCTCAGGTACACGCCCTTCTCCTCTATTGTCTTTTCTTCATTTTTGGCTATGTCTTCTAGAGCAACTTCTGAGTTTTCTGGTGAGGGTTCCGATGGTGAGAGTTACCATGGTAGGGAACCATCCATTTCTGTTTTAAGTTCTACTGATAGCACAGGTACTGATTCCTCTAGTGAGGATTTGGGTGAGGGTAATGTTGGGTCTTCTTACTGTGCCCCTGTCTTGGTTGATGTTTCCCGTGAGGAGGGGGAGGGTTCTGGTGGTCTTGGACAAAAGAAAAAGAAGAAGGTACTAAAGTACTCCGGTGAGGGTGAGTTTGAAGGTTATTTGTTTAAGGTTGACGAGGAAGACAAAGACGAGTCTGAATATGACTTTGTGGGTTATTCCTGGGTGGCGGAGTTGATCCGGGATTCTTCCTCGGTAAACACCGATGAACCCTCTCTTAGGAAGTTTGTTGGTCAAGTAAATTTTACCCGACCGAGTACTAAGAGTTCCATAAATTGTAGTTGGTGTAATCCAGGAGATGGGATCTGTCATCAGCGTACCCCTAACTCGGTTCACGATGTCGTCTATGTGTTTGATAAATTGTTCAGTGAGTTTAACATCCGAATTCCCTTTACTGACTTTGAATGTTCTCTCCTCCGTCTTCTTAACATTGCTCCTACTTAACTCCATCCTAATTCTTGGGGCTTTATAAAAGGGTTCCAGATCCTTTGTGACTTTTTTGGTATAACTCCAACTTGTCCTAAATTTTTCTACTTTTTTCAAGTTAAAGTAACTCGTCCCTTGGGTTTAATCCCGATTAATAGCCGGTCCAATAGGAGAATAATGGTTCCCTATACCTCTTCCCTCAAACAATTTAAAGATCATTTTTTCTGCCTTTTTAGTGAAAAGGGGGACGAATTCTTTCTTGATGATAATAAAAACTTGACTTTCCCCATATACTGGTCTCCTCGTCCACGTGCTGTTCTTTCTTTTGAGGCCGAATTCTTTTCTCCCGAGGAGTTGATTGAGGTGAATTTTTTGAAAGAAGCCACTGGGTTGAAGTGTGGCAAATTGATTAAGTTAGAGAACAAGTCTGCTGATCTTAAGAGATATATTGGTATGCTTTGATCTTGTGTATTCATTTTGTTTAGGCTTTTCTCAGTATGATAATTTCATTCATATTTCTTTGATTGTAGAGAGTATGGCCACTGCTTTAGACAAGAAGGTGTTGGCTCGTCGTCTGGCGGCTCAACGGGCCGAGAAGGCTAAGATTGGAACTAGCCAGGCCGAGAAGGTCCTTGGTGAAGCTGCTTCTGGAACCCCAGTGTCAAATCCTCAAGGGACATCCTCGGATAAGTCCCCATCTAAAGAGACTTCCAGAAAGCGTCCTCGTAGTTCTTCTCTTCGCTTGGATGTTGTAAAAGATGCTGGTCCTGAGTTACCTGCCGAGGGTACGGGTGTGCAGGTGTTTCAGGATTTTACCGGGTCGGGTCCCAATATATGTTCTCTATGGGATAACCGTTTTGATGTTCATCAGCTCATAGACAACAATCTCCTCCTGAAGAGTGATGTGAAGTATTTAGATAAATGGGGTCCTTAGTCTGCTCAACTCATGCTTCAGCACATAGGTGTTAGAGCTGCAGCCCTTTCCCGTTACTTGGAAAGGCATGATGCTTTTAGTTCTTCTCGAGAGTCCGAGCTGACTAAATCTGTTGATGATTTACAAAAGCAGCTGGTTGGATATGAGGAGATGAAAACTAAGGTGGCGGGGTTAGAGGGGCGAGTTGTTCTTTTGACCAAAGAAAATGAAGGCTTGAAAGAAGACAAGGACTCCCTAGCCAGGCAGATTGCTACTGAAAGGATTGCTAGGATCAAAGCCGAGGAGTCACTTGCTGGAGTTCTTGAGGAAAAGAAGGAGGTTGAGGAAGCAAAAGACAAGATTGAGGCTGGCGCTGCTCAAACTTATGATCAAGGATTTTCTCAAGCTTTGGAACAGGTCAGGGCCTTGTACCCATCTTTAGATGTTTCCAGTTGCGATGTTCTGAAGGAGGTTGTGGACGGGGTCTTAATGGAGATGGTTTTGGAAGATGGAGGAATTGGATCCAAGTGCAACGAAGAAGAAAAAGCTTATGGAGATGATCCTTCCTCGGTCCGATCTGTTGAAGATGCTGAGAAGACTCCTGTTGATCAACCTTAACTTTATTTCTGTTTTTGATGTATGTAATCCGAAATTTGGAATGTTTATGAAATGCGCACGTTTTCTTTGCACCGTCCATGACTTTCTCTTCTTCAAAAACGTAAGAATTAATGTTTACGATCGATTTCTGTGCCGTATTTATTGCATTCCGTTAACTCTTAGGGCTTTCCATTGCATATAAAAGGGGGAAATTGCCTTCCCTTTTTTGTCACTTCATTTCTTTCTTTCCATGTCCGAGTTGTACAAGAAGGCAGAGGATTTTCTTATATCAGTTAATCTGTTTGATCCGATGCTGATCAGGGAACGGATCAACAGATTAATTGATGTTGGAATTTTCCTTTGGTAAATCCTTTTGGATCAAGCAGATTAACTGAGGATGGGAGTGAAGGTTTCAGGTTCCGTTCGAAGGAATCTGAAGTTTTTTCTTCTTATGCCAAAGATGGGGGGCCAAGTTTGTGAGGAAATCCAGAACTGGGCTTGGTTCTTCGGCTTTTAGGTGCACCGAGAAGGTTTCTGCTCACGACCGAGTGGTTTTCGAGGGGGTGGAGGTAGGGGGAGTTTCAAGAAATTGGTCCCTGCCGTAGTCTTGTGACATCTTCCCCTTTTGAATAGGTTATGTAGGGTAGTCTTCTGGTGTAACCTAATGGTCTTCTTTGGTTGTATCAGCTCCAACCTTTTTCCTTCTAAAGGAAAAAGGGGTTTTGTAATATTTTTTGCGTCCTACGTCTTGTGTGTGATAGGTAATCTTCTGGTGTAAAACTTTTGATTTCTGAATGCAAGTTTTCCTTTCTATTTTCATTTGGATCTCGTATTATTGATTTACTGGAATGTTGAATGTTGTACGAGGGTATAAAAAAAAAAGAAAATTTCGTAAAATTATTGAAATGTTGAACCTGGTTTTTGTAGTAAAGCTGAGGTGGTGTGCCAAACAGCTTCTTAGTACGAGGAGTTGATCCTTGTGACAATATTAAGCGTTGAACTTGAACTAGGGAAGGATCCATTAGTTATAATGAGTATAATCCTGAAAATTAAACTCTTAGGTACGATTACTGCTAGGTATGAGCAGTTTGATCCTTGTGGCAATATCCAAGTATTGAACTTGAACTAGGGGAGGATCCATTAGTTAAGATGAGTATAATCCTGAAAATTAAACTCTTAGGTACGAGTACTGCTAGGTATGAGCAGTTTGATCCTTGTGGCAATATCCAAGTATTGAACTTGAACTAGGGGAGGATCCATTAGTTATGATGAGTATAATCCTGAAAATTAAACTCTTAGGTACGAGTACTGCTAGGTATGAGCAGTTTGATCCTTGTGGCAATATCTTGAGATGAAACTCGGTTTTTAGAGTGTAAACTCGTTACCTTGAGATGAAACTTAGTTTTTAGAGCATAGATTTGGCGAATCACGTCTTCCCTTTGGAGAATTTTAACTCGTTGCCCTGAGGTGAGACTCAGTTTTTAGAGTGTAAGCTCGTTACCCTAAGATGAAAACTCAGTTTTTAGAGCATAGATTTGGCGAATCGCGTCTTCTCTTTGGAAAATTTTAACTCGTTACCCTGAGGTGGGACTCAGTTTTTAGAGTGTAAGCTCGTTACCCTGAGATGAAAACTCAGTTTTTAGAGCATAGATTTGGCGAATCGCGTCTTCCCTTTGGAGAATTTTAACTCGTTACCCTGAGGTGAGACTCAGTTTTTAGAGTGTAAGCTCGTTACCCTGAGATGAAACTCAGTTTTTAGAGCATAAATTTGGCGAATCACGTTTTCCCTTTGGAGAACTTTAACTCGTTACCCTGAGGTGAGACTCAGTTTTTAGAGTGTAAGCTCGTTACCCTGAGATGAAACTCAGTTTTTAGAGCATAGATTTGGCGAATCACGTCTTCCCTTTGGAGAATTTTAACTCGTTACCCTGAGGTGAGACTCAATTTTTAGAGTGTAAGCTCGTTACCCTGAGATGAAACTCAGTTTTTAGAGCATAGATTTGGCGAATCACGTCTTCCCTTTGGAGAATTTTAACTCGTTACCCTGAGGTGAGACTCAGTTTTTAGAGTGTAAGCTCGTTACCTTGAGATGAAACTCAGTTTTTAGAGCATAAATTTCGCGAATCACGTCTTTCCTTTGGAGAATTTTAATGGAGATGAAAAATATAAGACAAATATAACTATTTATTGGTTTATAGTCAAAATTAAGCCTCGTTAAAACCTTTCTCGGTAAAAACCCTCCTTAGGGATAAAAAAAACCAAGATAGGAAAAAGAGTACCTAACCTGACTGTCATTATACAATTTGTAGCTAACTGAAATAAAATCTTAGATGTTTGGCATTCCATGTCCTAGGTATGGGTCTTCCTGTTAGCTTTTCCAACTCGTATGCCCCGAGGCCGACTTCTTTCTTGATTCTGAATGGGCCTTCCCAGTTCGGGGCGAGCTTCCCATGCCTTGGGTCTTTTCTTGCTTGCTCGATTTTTCGTAAAACCAAGTCTCCCTTTATAAATTTCCTGGGTTGAATTTTTGAGTTGTACCTTTTGGCTGATCTATCTTTACAAACTTGTTCTCTGAGGTGTGCCACTTCTCGTTCTTCTGTTAATAAATCCAGTTCGGTTCTCAAATTATTTTCATTCTCTCCAGCGTTGAACTCTTGAACCCGAGGGCTCATGTAGGATATCTCTACAGGGATCATCGCATCGCTTCCATAGGTCAATCGGTACGGTGTTTCTCCTGTTCCCGATCGAGGTGTGGTGTGATATGACCACAAAACCATTGGTAGTTCTTCGGTCCATCTTCCCTTCGCTTCTCCAAGTCTTTTCTTTAATCCATTGAGTATTATTTTGTTGGCCGCTTCAGCTTGTCCATTTGTCTGTGGGTGTTCAACTGAAGTCTTGATAGGTTTCATGTTATATTCTCTGCATAGATTGGTAAATTCCCTGCAATCGAATTGCTTTCCATTGTCTGATATTATTGTGTTTGGGATACCATGCCGGCATATTATCTGTCTCCAGACGAATTTACTTATTTTTCCTGAAGTTATTAATGATAAAGGCTCTGCTTCGATCCATTTGGTGAAGTAGTCGATGGCGACAACTAGGTATTTGACCTGTCCAGGAGCTAATGGGAACGGGCCGAGGAGATCTATCCCCCACATTGCGAAGGGCCATGGGGACGTGATACTGTGTAGTTCCTCCGGACTCATGTAGCTGAACTTTGCGAATTTTTGACAAACATCACATTTTTTCACGAACTCCTTAGCGTCAGCCCTTAATGTTGGCCAGTAAAACCCAGCTCTCAGAATTTTGGCTGCTAATGATCTTGCTCCCCCATGGCTTGCACATACTCCTTCATGTACTTCCTTCAAGATGTAGCTTTGTTGATCATTTGTGATGCATCTTAAAAGGGGGGATGAATATCCTCTTCGGTAAAGTTGTCCATTTATGATTACATAGAAGCTGGAGTGGTACATGATTTTCCGAGCTTCGATCGGGTCGGGAGGTAACCTGTTGTTCTGAAGATATTGAAAAAAAGGAGTTATCCAAGAATCTGAAGTGGTGATGTTTATTACCTCTGAATCTTCGTCGATACTTGGTTTTTGTAAGGTTTCTTGTATAACCATTTTGTTGCATCCCGGTTTTTTCGTACTCGCGAGCTTGGATAATAGATCGGCTCTCAGGTTTTGCTCTCTAGTTATGTGCTGAATTTTAAAGCCTGCAAAGCTAGTTATTAAGCTTTTTACCTTATTCAAATACCTGGAAAGTTGAGGATCTCTTGTTTGATATTCTCCTCCGACCTGGCCTGTGACCAACTGTGAGTCACTGAAGACGGTTATATAGCTCGCTCCAACTTCCTTGGCTAGGAGCAGTCCTGCTATGAGTGCTTCGTACTCTGCTTGATTATTGCTTGCTTTAAATTCAAAACAAAGGGATTGTTCGAGAACCAAATTATTTGGTCCTTCTAGGATGACTCCGGCTCCACTACCTTTTATATTTGATGCTCCATCGACATAAAGTGTCCAAAGTTGCTCCTTTTGCTCATCAGCTGGGGTGAGCTCTACCAGGAAATCTGCTAGGATCTGTGACTTAATTGGTCCTCTTGGTTGGTAGATTATCCCGAATTCTGACAGCTCTACCGACCATTTGATCATCCTTCCTGCTAGCTCAGGCTTATGTAAGATTTGCTTTATTGGTTGATCAGTTTTTACAACTACCTGATGAGTCTGGAAATATGGTCTAAGTCTTCGTGCGGCTGTTATTACTGCAAGAATTACCTTTTCAATTTTTTGATATCTTATTTCAGGGCCCTGCAGAGCTCTACTCACAAAATAGATTGGTTGTTGTCCATCAGGATTTTCCTAAACCAAAACAGCATTGATGGCTTGTTCGCTTACTGCTAGGTATACTAAGATTTCTTTCTCCGGATCTGGTTTCTTTAGAATGGGAGGTTGTGAAAGGTAGGTCTTGATTTGTTGGAAAGCTTGCTCGCATTCCTCTGTCCATTGGAATTTACTCCCTTGTCTAATAGATTGAAAAAGAGGTCTCAAACGTTCTCCAGATTTAGATAAAAATCTGGATAAGGCCACAATTCTTCCAGCCAGCCTTTGTACCTCCTTCATGTTGGATGGGCTTTTCATTGCTAGGATAGCTTGACATTTCTCTGGGTTCGCCTCGATTCCTCGGTCAGTTAACATGAAACCAAGGAAATTTCCGGAATGAACAGCAAAAGAGCATTTCTCTGGGTTGAGCCTCATATTGTATTTCCTGAGTTGGTTAAAAATTTCTTGGAGATCATCAATATGCTTTCTGTCCGTTGGAGTCTTGACCACCATGTCGTCGATGTAGACTTCTATATTGCGCCCAATCTGCTCCGCGAATACCTTGTCCATCAGTCTTTGATATGTTGCCCCGACATTTTTTAATACAAAGGGCATAACTTTGTAGCAGTAGTTGGCCATATCTATGATAAAAGTTGTTTTGTCTTCATCCACTGGGCTCATTTTGATCTGATTCTAACCCAAATAAGCATCCATAATGCTAAGATATTTGTAACCAGAGGCTCCGTCGACTAGGTGGTCCACGCTGGGGAGCGGATAGGCGTCCTTAGGGCATGCTTTGTTCAGGTCGGTGAAGTCAGTGCACATCCTCCACTTCTCATTGGATTTTTTGACCATGACAACATTCGCAAGCCATGTGGTATATTCAATCTCCCTGATGAAACCAGCTTCTAACAGTTTCTTTGATTCTGTTAGTGCTGCGTTCCTGCGCTCCTCGCCTAGTCTTCGTTTCCTTTGGGAGATTGGTTTGATCTTTGGATCGATCATTAGCTTGTGACATACAAAATCTGGGTCGACCCCTGGCATGTCTGCAGGAGTCCAGGCAAATAAGTCAGAATTTTCTTTTTAGGATTTGTATTACCTGGTGTTCCTCTTGGGGTGAAAGACTTGTTCCAACCCGAGTTTTTTTATCTGGTTTGTCGCCGATTTGGACAATCTTTAGCTCCTCAGAAGGTTGAGGTCTTCTATCCGAGAAGTCTATTCTTGGGTCTAGCTCGGTAGAGTGTATCCTGAGTTCAGCTCCAGAATCTTTGTTGGAAGATCTCCTTGTTTCCAAGCTTATTACATAGCAACGCCGAGCTTCGTCCTGTTCGGCTCTCATAACTCCTATCTTTTGGTCATCAACAGGAAATTTAATAGTTAAATGGGGAGTTGAAACGATTGCTCCCAAAGCATTTAAGGTGGGTCTCCCAATAATAATATTATAAGAAGTAAGAGCATTGACAAGTAGATATTTTACGTTTACGGTTTTGTAAATCCCATCAGACCCAAAGGTCGTTCTAAGGTTTACATAACCTCTGACCTCTACCTGTTCTCCCGCGAATCCTACCAGGCTTCCATCAAAAGGATGAATAGTATCTGTTGGGAGGGAAAAATCCTCGTAAGTCTTCCAGAACAGGACGTTAGCAAAGCTTCCTTGGTCTATCAAGACTCTTCTGACCAAGCAACCTTCAATGTTTATCCGGACTACCATTGGATCGTCCTGATTCATGTCCTTTAAACCTGCAAAGTCCCTGTCAGAGAAACAAATGACAGGATGGGATTTACCTGATTGCTTCCGCTCCAATTTGTTTACTGAACAAATTGTTCTAAGGTGTCTTTTCTGGAAGAGGAGGTAGGTCCGCCTCCCGCGAATCCTCCTGAAATGGTGTGAATGGATCCAGCTCTTCTCCTAGGTGTATTTGGACCGGGATTCCTTTCTGGGGATTCGTCCCTATTTCTTCTACGATCATGATCTACCCGAGCAGCTTCTTTTTTATTTTTCTGTCTACCATCGTACACGTATCTCTCGAGGTGACCAAGTCTGATGAGTTGTTCGATTTGATTTTTCAAAGTCCAACAGTCATCAGTATTATGCCCAAATGCGCGATGAAAATCACACCTTTTTGTCCGATCAACCCCCTCAGGGGTGTCCTTAGGGGGTGGGGGAAGTTCGATAATTCTTGAATTATATACCTCGCGCAAGATTTGGCTCCTTCTGGCATTTAGAGGAGTGAAGTGATAAAAAATTGGGGTTGGTCGGGGCGGTCTAGCCGACCTTCCATTTTTCTTTCCTAGGTGGTTTTTGAAGTTGTAGTTTCCTTTGTTATTCTGTTGATTATTGTGTCGAGGGGAAAAGTCTTTTTCAAACGGTTTTGTTAGCATGGCTCTGAGTCGTCTTTTGGCTACGACTGCTTCCTCCGCATCTATTTGACCTGAGGCTTTGCATCTGAAGTCGGCTATGTCGATTGGTTTTGACTAGGCTAACTCGTCTGCGAACTGGCCTTCTTTTACTCCGTTGATGATCGCCCTGAGATGTATCTTAGGATCGAGCTCTTTTACTTGCATAGCTTCTTTGTTAAAGCGATTGATGTAATCTTTAAGTGGCTCATCGTCACCTTGAAGTATGCTAAACAGACTGTCTTCTGTTTTCTTGAAAGGACAGCTTGATGAGAATTGATTCTTAAAGGCGGTGCTGAACTCCTCAAAATCTTTAATTGATCCATGAGTCAGAGTTGAGTACCATTGTAGTGCGGGCCCTATCAAAGTCCCTGGAAAAATCTTACACAAAACAGGATCAGTAGCACCTGTTGTGAGCATTATTGTATGAAATCTAGTAAGATGTGAATTCGGATCAGTTGTTCTATCGTAGACAGGCAGGTCAGGGAATTTAAAATATCTTGGTAAAGGAACAGACATTATATAGTCAGTAAAAGGATGAAAACGTGAATCAGTATGATTATTCTCATGAACCTGGGGTCTTGGACGTTCTGAGGGAGTTCGAGTCCCTGAAGAGTGCGCGTCTTCTTCTTCTTCCCGATAATCTCGCGTATTATTTAGTTGTTCTCGCATCACTCTGTTTTCTTCCAAAACCCTTCGGTTCTCCTGTCTGAGTTGTTCGAGCTGTTGAGCAAGCTCCTGTAATGTCGGTCCATCTTCGTTGGCGTTAGATCTTGTTTTTACCATCTTTTGGAGATTCTTGTGGTACTCTGGGAGAGTTTTACTAGAGCCCCACGGTGGGCGCCAAATGTTCTTACAAAGCCTAAATTTACTCGGATGGTACAACTAGGCTGAGTGAAGAAGCTAGTGTGTGTTTGATGCTGCCTACGCCTCTCCTTTTATAGGTGCTGGGGGTATCTTCTATATACGGCATGATTTGCTGATTGGGGGGTGACATGCGTTAATTCTGTTGTTAGGCTGCTTAATATTAGCTCTTTCCTTTTCTGTATGATTTCCTCCCTTAGTCAAGCTGGGGATCCTGTTAAATGTGTCAGATCTACCTCTCCGAGCTTCCTCTGGTCGAGCTTACCTTGGCCGAGCTTATCATGACCGAGCTTACCCTGATCGATCTTAGCAGGTACGTAACAGTATTTGTTGGCCGTGCCTTGAAATCCGTGGTTCAGGGGATGCTCTTACCCTGAAATGTAGCAGCCGTTATGCTTGAGAAGACCAGAGGGGATTGGTTTATTGTTTTCTCGTTGGTTGGGAGTTCAACTGCGGTTTACTCGGTGATTTGACGAATTTCTTGGTGACCGAGCACACAAGCGCGTTGACATTACAAGTGTTTGGAAATGCCAAAGCGGCTGTGGCGGCTGTGGTTTCGATTTTGATATTCAGGAATCCGGAAACGGTGATGGGAATGACGGGGTTCGCCGTTACAATCATGACAGATAATCTTGGCGTAAAAAATCTACACCAATCGATGAGGCTAGAGAAAGCTTGAATATTGTGAAGCAATCACCTTGGAAAACTATTCTTCATTTTTGGACGAATAAGCAAAAGCTCATCGCACGCCACGTGACTTAATTCTCTCCGTCGGATGGTCAGAGCACGACTCTGATTCTCTCATCTCGGCTAAGACTAATTGAAACTGAGAGTGATCAAAGCTATACTCATTGACAGATAATTTCATTCTGAGATATAACTTCGAGAAGCACGCGAGATGCAGAGGGCCTCCAAAATTTTCAGAATATACTTGTTGAAGACATACCACTAGTTCGGAATTTCTTTAATATTTACCAGCATGATGGCTTTATGATAATGATCAGAATTTTTTTAATATTGTCGTGAGGTGGATATACTTTTGGCAAGATATCAGTTCCAAGGATTTGAAGAACGCATCCCGTGATAGAACGTGATTTTAACCACATGCCGCCATCTAAGGCACCGTAACTCGACATATAACGTGCCGAGATGAAGTTCCGTGATCATTGAAGTATTACATTCCGAGATATATTCCGTGGTCATTGTCTAATTCCATTCCGAGAGAGTATGATTACATTCCGAGGTGCATTCCGTGTTCATTGGTGTAATTACATTGCATAATTGTTTCGAAAAGTCTGGGCTGGACACGCTGATTTTTCTTCCAAAAATAAGTATATGGTTCGCCTTGGCTCGTTGGAATTTGGAAAGCTCTTATTGGACACGGTAGTATATTCCGTATTATTTTCTCCTGTAAACGATATTATTTGTCAAATAGTGGTCCAAATTTGGGTTTTCAGTTGTCGGAGGTTCATAATAACTGCATAAGGCAATTATTTCCGTAAGAAATCGGTTGCTTAGTGGGGATTTGCTTTCAACTCTCCTTTTGGCAGAGCCCACCTGCGAGATTGTAGAACCGGTTCACGCGCCTTTGTGAGCCAGTGCGCTCCAATTATAAATCTTATCTTCTGTATCCAGTTCGGATTTATAATTTATTCGGATCAAGTGCTCCGATTGTTTACATCTTGAACATTTTAAGGTTTTCGCACCTCGGAAGTCAAATTGCATTTCTTGCATCTTCGATTTCTTGCCTTTACATCTCGGGTCTGTTCCTTGAGCATTTCGGGCGTAGTCCCTCGACGATCACGGATACGCTCCTCGACCATCTCGGGCTTGTCCTTTTGAGCATATCGGGTTTAGTCCCTCGACCATCTCGGGCCTAGTCCCTGGAGCATTTCGGGCGTAGTCCCTCGACCATCTCGGGCTTGTCCCTTGAGCATATCGGGCTTAGTCCATCAACGATCACGGATACGCTCCTCAACCATCTCGGGCTTGTCCCTTGAGCATATCGGGCTTAGTCCCTCGACACTTCGAGCTTAGTCCCTCGACGATCGCGGATACGCTCCTCGAGCTATCTCGGACTTGTTCCTTGAGCTTCTCGGGCGTAGTCTCTCGAGCATCTCGGGCGCAGTCCCTTGAGTATTATATCGGGCCCAGTCCCTTTATTTTTATCATATTTGTTTCTCGATTTACTTCAGGTTATGCTCCTCATCTCCGTCTTAGCCTTGCGAGGCCCCGGATATCCATGTCGGACTTAGCTTCGTCACACCCCGAATTATTATCTCAGACCCAGTTCCATGAGATCACAGATTGCTTGTCATCATCTCGGACTCAATTCCTTGAAAGGTACCTCAATATGTGCGCCCCCAAACAAAATCGACTTCAACGGTTAACAACATTCACCGTCTTAATACCAGCTTGAGGGCATCACTTTTGGTTTATTTGGTGCTGACATCATTCCTGAACTTGACGAATATAAAGTCGTTATGAAAACTATCTGAATTTGGTCCCATGCTTACGCCGACATTAACCGTCTTTGCCAAGACGGAAATTATCTGGACTGGCTATACATGGCGCATGTCATTTACACTTGACAAATGCTGCCGACTTCAATGAAATACACAACTCCGATTAAGGGACTCCGGTTGACTGCTGTACGTATCAAGCCGGTTGAATGGCCCCGGACTATTTCAAGTCGGATACTTTATATCAAAGCACCCGACTTGGGGGGCATCTGTTCTGGAGGAAAATGGACCTCGGCCAACTTAAACCGACATCTTCATAGCGCATGTACATCGATCTCACTTAAATGCGTCATTACACTGGCTAAAAGCGGGTACAACTAACTAACCGAATTTCCCGCCATATTTCACCTATAAATACACTATGAGAGACTCATTTGAGGTACGCATTATTCTATATTACATTTGCTCTGATCAGAATCCTCTCTAACTTGAGCGTCAGAGTCCCTGCAGGTATACTCTACCCCGCCGTGGGTTCGTCGCACACTGCTGTGGATTGCAAGAGGACTCAACCTCTCCAATCGGAGGAGACTGTGGAGAATTTCCAGACGAACAATATAAAAGTTGAAATATTTAAAAGTTCAACGACTATTTATGTAAGTAATTTAATTTGGGAACTGATTAAGAAAAAGACTAATTCAGTGATGAATTTGAGGGTTTATTCCATCCATATTCGCAAAAGTAGAAAATAATGATATGCAGACGAATCTGAACACTTACAACTAAATCGATCACATTTGTTTATTTTTTTCATCCTTAGAATGGTTGAAATTTAGAATGGAGTAGGTCTTTAGTGGTTGTGTCTTCCCACTCTAAATTGGTGCACCACTCGCTAGGTCCTATGATTCCGATCAAGCTATCCTTGGCAGCAGAGCTAGAATTGAAAGGAAGCTTCCTTAAATTGGGGCATCCGTGTACATCAATATGTTTTAGGAATGGCAAAGCCAATGCTTTGATGTGGATGCTCTTCAACTTTGGCAAATAATGAAGGCGAAGATGTCTAAGATTGGGGAATATATCTTTAGCGTTGTCTCTGCTCGAGCCAACATCTTCGGCTTCCTTCAAAACTTGTTCAACTGAGTGACAACTTTTAACTTCAAGAAACTCAAGAAGCAAAGCATACCTTAGCCAGTTCAAATGAGTTATTGAATCACATCCAGAAATGACCACTCGACGAAGCTTGTGAAAATGGCAAGTGTGAGTAATGGATGAGCCTTCCATAATGTTATCTAAACAGTTTAAACCTATACGCTCCAAATGCTTCATTCTTGACCAAGATGCTAATAATGATGCCATTTCAAGTGGGTCTTTGATTCCATTAAGCAAAACATATCTTGAGCAACCCTGTAATTTGATTGACTCAAGTAATTTATGAATGCCAATGATGGTTGTTAATTCGATGCAGAGTTCCTCCAATTTTGGTAAGGACTCTAATTTCTCTAGGAATGCTTCCTCAAAACCTGCACTTGTTTCATAATAAACCAGTTAGTCTAAGCACCTTTAACTGCTCAAGACTTTCTATCACTTCCAAAGGAATGGTTTCAAGAGTATATATGCAATCTTCCATAAGGAATACCCTTAAGTTTTTCAAATTCTTCAATTCAATTGGCAACCTATTTTCTATCCTTGTATATGACAGGTTAAGGCATTCCAAGTTGAATTACTTGCCTATTTCTCTGGGGAGATGGTAAAAAGAGCTACCCGATAGATCCAAGACTTTCAACCTTGTCATGAATTGGAGATTGGAATAATCGGGACTGTTTTGTTCTTGACCAAAATATGAGGCCTTGTCAAAATTTTGTTGTATACAACATAGGGTTATGAGATTTGGACAAACAGGTACTTGCCATTGCCAAACGCACATTTCTCTAACTTGAACTATAAGGGAAATCCTCTCCACAAGTTTTAGTCTTTCAAAATCCATTTCTGACATTGCTAATGCTTCCCCTTGAATTACAACTTTGTCTTTGTTACCATCTTGATCACGAACTAACCATAATGCCATATCACGGATCACATCATGCATCTTAATCACATCCAACCCACTAGAAACACCCTCTAATAGACATGAAAGCTTCAATTTTTCAACTATAGATTCTCCTTGCTCATACATATCATATATACTCTTCTTAATTTTATCTTTACCAAGAAATCCCTCTCCAATCCATCGATCAATAAGATCATTAACTCTGACTTCATAGTCTTCTGGATATAAAGCACAATACAAGAAACAACTTTTGTGGGTCTCATCTGGTAGTCTGTCATAGCTAAATTTAAGAATACGAAACACTTTCTCCTCCAAATCTGAAGCTGTCCAAGGAGAACTCCTTAAATTATTTTTGGCTTGTCTCCATGCTTCAATGCTTTTCACTCCAGCCATGGCACTTCCCACTGTAATAAGTGCCAGTGGCAATCCTTCGCATTCTTTAGCCATCTCCCATGCAAGCTTTGGAATTTCCATGTGACACTTTAAAGTCTCATCACCTACTTTTTTACAAAACAAATCAAATGCTTCTCGCTCTGACAAACATTCCACTTTGAATTTCTTCTGAGCTTGCATTTTAGCACACACATCCTCAAGCCGTGTTGTGAATAGTACTTTTGATTGGTTATTAACATCCTCTGGATTTGGAACTCCCACCATTTCTAGTTCCAACTTTTCCCATAGATCGTCAAGCATTAACAAAAATTTCTTTTGTTTCAAGACTTGATAAATCTTTGTCACCTTTTCATCTTGGCTACTTCTGTTCCAAATATCATCACTGATCCTTAACTTATTTCGAATATCATTCATAGTTTTATTGATATCACGATCTTTAGAAACCACCACCCACAACACTAGAGCAAAGTTGTTCTCCCTCTTTCCAAGTTCATTATGAATTCTGTTCATAAGGGTCGTTTTTCCAGCCCCACCCATTCCATATAAGCCAATGATTCCGACATTATCATCTTCAAGACTATTCCATACTTGGTTGAGCATTCTGTCCAAGCCTATAGTCTTACCAGAAGGCATTCCATATATTGGCTTATGTGGCACCTTGTAAGCAATATCAACATTCTTGTCAACAAAACGTTTCCCTGAGGTTAGTAGCTCATCCATCTCCTTGAACATCTTCACACTTTTCTTTCCTAACTTGTAGTTTGATAGACATTTCTTTGGACAACGACCACTTACACATTTATTATGAGACTCTTCAGCATCTTGATCTGGAAAATCCTCCATTACCTATAAGTAAAAGTTCTAATTAATTAAATTTCTATTTCCTTTTTAAAGCTTTAATTAAATTTTGTATATAACCTTCATGCAAGTTTTGATTGTTTATGAAACTTACATAATATAGAAAGACATAAGGAGAAAACTAATTTAAAGTGATTCTAAAATGAGCGTGTAAGAATATGTTTACTCTGAGATCATTTGACGAATTAAGATCGCAATGTTTGAGAAAATATACCCTTATTTACTCACTTTAGATATAACATTTTTAAATATTTTTTTCCAAAACTTCATATATCATCATAGAGTAAACCCTCATTTAAGTCCCTCAAAGATTTG
Source organism: Sesbania bispinosa (assembly GCA_026901365.1). NCBI lineage: Eukaryota > Viridiplantae > Streptophyta > Magnoliopsida > Fabales > Fabaceae > Sesbania > Sesbania bispinosa. Next base: position 656,942 of record QLOH01000458.1, on the reverse strand, counting down.
GTGTCGATCATATTAGTCCTTGAAAGAATGAAATTACCCTTTACGTCCCTAAAAGATGAAAAGTTATTCAATTTAGTCCTTCAAAGATAAAAAGTCGTTCAATTTAGTCCTTAAAAGATTTTTTAAAATGTCAATTCAATCCCTAAAAAGGACTAAATTGAATGACTTTTTCATATTTCAGTGACGTAAATGTAGTTTCCGTCTTTCAGGGACTAATGTGACCGACCTTGAATCTTACATAGACCAAATTAAGGATTTACTCACCATCATGATTTTGATAGACAACTCTTTAGGAACAACCACCTAAACATTTATTATCAGTTTCTTGAGAATATTTTTCATCTTCAATTCCATTATCTATAAGTAGCATACATAGTCTTAATTAGCATGTGTCAAATTAAATTCTTTAGTTAATTTTTTATTTATTTAAATTAACTAGAAATTTTAATTTGATGAAAATCAGAACGAGAATAGACTAAGAGCAATCTCTTCATGAAAAATTCACTAACGGTTAATATGATGAGTGCAATAGCAACTTTTAATATACAAAAATAAGAAAAATTAAAGAAATAGATAGATATAAAAGAGAGAAAGACCAAAGAATGAAAGAAATTAAGAATAGTTCAAATCTAGACAAATCCACTTCAAATTCAAACTATCTTCAACAAGATTAAACTCAAATGAAAAAATATAAAACTTTAAAACCTCGATTGAAGTAAACTCCGCTTCAGATTATACAAACACACTACTAATGAAGCTTGAAATAATTAAGAGATTGAAACTAACCAAAAAAAAAGTTTCAGATTTGTGATTGAACCACTTGCTTAGGTTGAACGAAGGTGAGAAATTTGTGATTGAATTCCACTCGCTATGGTTCAAAGAAGGTGAGAAAAGAGTAAACCACCGTATTAGTCTTTGACTTTATTAGTGTTGTGTATTTTAGTGCATGAGATTTCAAAAGATATTCATTGACATTTATCTATTTCCTTTATTTTAGTCCAAAATGATTGACAACGTTAATTAATTGAATGCTGACGTGTCATGTTAAGTGATAATGTGGATTTAAATTAGTTCGTGTAATTAATTGAGTGTTGGTTGTGTATGGAAAGACAAGTTCTTGGTAAATTGTAGAGAATAGAAAATCCTAGCTCCTATTATTTGAATCTAGCCAAGTAAAAATGTTTAGATCTAAGTTGGTTAATTACCAATATTCTTTGAGAATTAATTGAAATCGTCCTTACCAAATCCAATGCCTTAAGTGATATATATGCTCATCTACAAAATGAAGTTATAAAATTTTTACATCTCTTATTGAACAACAAATTTAACACCAACTTAAAGATGGTAAAACTTAGCTCTTTTTATCCGAGTGCAATTTCTCAAATTAATTTGATTCTCAAATGTGACAATCAACATCTAATCTAGAAATTTTGAATGATAATCACATTATGAAATTGCACTTAGAGAAAATGAACAAGAGCAAGTTTTACCATTTTCAAGTCGTTTCAGTGTTAAATTTGTTGTTTATTGAGAGATGTATAAATTATATAACCTCGCTTTTTAGATGATCATATATATCACTTAAAGCATTAGATTTGGTAGGGATGATACCAACTAAATATTAGTAAATAATCAACTTAGAACTAAACATTTGTACGCACATTCATATTTAATCACAAAGAAGATAAGACAACAAATGAGAATTCAATTTGTTCAGTATGAAACACCATTAATTAAAAAAAAATTACTATTTATGAAGGGAAAAAGGGGGTCAGGAACTAATTAGATCTAATAGAAATATAGGTTGGATACAATAATAAGAGACGCAACTTTATATTCTCCTTAATGTTATTAAGAACTTGTCTTTCCATATAAAAGACCATTTTAGAGACTAAAGTGAATGATTCTATTATCCTATTGAGGCTTTTTTTTTTATGTTTATGGGATTTGTAAATAATAGAAAGATATAAAGGAAAAACTACTTTAAAATAGCTCTCATGTAAGAAAATAAGAGTATATTTATCCACAGACAATAGGATAATTTTAACCACTTTTTTTTGCGAATTTAATTTTTTTGGTGAATAATTTTAATCACATTAATAATACAATATTTCTAGCTACAAATTTCAAGACATTGCTAAAATGATCACGTTTAATAAAGTTTTTTTTTGTGTTGACTAAATGTATCCCCTATTATCCGGCCTCCTGTTTAGTGGGGATTGAACCCAGGAGTTCTTCCTATCATTTCAGTTTGTGTTGTCAAACTGAATCACAGTTCATTGCTATATATTAAACAAAGTTTAAGAATTTCTACTAGCAACACTAAATGATATAACTATTTATTTCCCTCATCTTGAACTTACTGTTACATTATAGAATCTTTGTCCATTATTACTTGTCATTAATAATTTTTATTTATATATAAATAAAAATTCTATATTTATAGAATTTTTGTACAATTTTTTTTTTATGTCATAGTTTATGTAGTATGTACAAATACAATTTGGAAGGGGTGTTAATTGGTTATGATTGACCCGAAGAATCAAACCAAATCGTTCGAATTGGTTCAGATTTGTTTTACTCATTCGGATTAGACTCGGATCGAACCAATTACAACCGATGACTATTGACTTAGATAACATGTTGAGAAATCTGAATCCGTTATCCGAACTAAATCAAACACACACATCTATATAAACTAAATAAAAAAAGTTAAAAAAACTAACTAAAAAATCTGTCCCGACGACACTTTTCTTATTTTGTTGAGACATCAATTAGGGTTGAGCATTCCTATTTTGTTTGTGCCTTCATTCTTTATTCTTCATTCCCCATCCCCACCCCTTCCTGTCGTCGTAGAGAACGAGCGCGACCACCGTAGAGACTCAACAGCACCGCATAGCACCAGCACCGCGTTTGCGGCCACCGTTTGCGACCAGCCAACCACCGTACTGAGCGTAGAGCACGACCACCACAGAGCAATAGCACCGCGAGTCTGTGACCGCCATTAATTATTTCTCTGCGTTTTTTATCTTCCAGATTCATTTTTTATTTCTCTGCGTCCACTGACTCAAATTCGTTCTCCCATATCTTATTATCCAAATAAACATGATGGCGGGTTGTTAATTATTATATGATAAAAGTTATGTCATTTTTTGCTCCATTGGGATTATTGAAGAACAGGGGAGGTTAAAAAAATTCAAAATCCAAAAGAAAAAGCTTCCTAAGGCTATATAGCATGTCGTTCAATATATTGTAGGATCAAGCATGATTGCAATATATATTTGAAGATAAAATTAATCTCTCAAAAGCGTCAAATATGAGAAACTGATAGAGAAACCAATGATTCCAAGACTTTAAAGTTTTGAACATCATTAACAGTAATCTGATACAATAATCTACAACGCGGTCTATTTATAATGTTGATCCGAACCGAAGTCGGTTCATTTCCTAAATATTGAAGAAATTTGAACCAAATTGAAACGAACAATTTTATTTGGTTCAAATTTCTTTTTCTAGTAGAACCTAATTAAACTTATTCGTGAACACTCCTGTAATTAGGTACAACTATTATACAATTTTTTTAAAACAAATTCACAGTATATTTTTACTGGAAAGAATCAGAACTGTTGACAAATAATGAGAGAAATAATCTTAATTAAGTTACTTATATTTTTATATAATTATCCTACAAATTTATAGTTATAGCATAAAAAGAACAAACGTTAGGTAGCTAGATTTTATATGCTTCAAGTTTAATACGAAAAGAAATAAGCAAATAAGTAGATGAGTATTATGGATGAAAGTTTACCATTTCATGAAGATTTTGAACTTTTTGCAGCCAACCACTCACTTCATTGGTCCTCTGCATCTCCCCCATGCCTTCAGCCTCATCGATTCTTCTTTGCACATCTTTGCTCAGGTTTTCAAGATCCACCCACTTACTTCGTAATGATACTCGATTCTTCTCTAGATTATAAATATAGGCAGCGTGGATGTTGCAGCAACTGAACAAACGAGTAGCACCGTCCCACAGAATTCCTGCCAATTCCATGGCTTTGATATGCTTCTCAAACAATATTTTATACTTGCATTGTTCCTTTTTAAATGCAAAACCAATGAGGAAAAGAACAAAAAAATCTAAGTCAGAATTTTCAAGTAGTGCTAATAAAAAAATATGAGTATACAAAATAACACCAACTTATATATAACAACTATGATTTTTCCACACCAATTCTTATATTACCTTTTACACTCACTAAAATTTTTATATCTTTCTTTCCCATCATATCAATTATCATATTTCTGATTTTTTTTCCCTCTTCATTTCTTTTTTTCTTTATATTCCTCTCTTCCCTACATTTCTCACATTAAAAAATAATTGAGTGTGAAACTATATTTTTTCTATAGATAATTTATATATGATGAAAATTAGCCTTTAGAACTTAATTAAAAGATAAAGAATTAAGGAGTGGTTATCAATTTTATTTTTGTATTGAGAAAAGAGCTAGAAAATTCGTTTCTTAACATAAAATTGATTTTGATTTGAACTTCGTCTTGATAAATCTTCGCTTTATCTTCTTATCCACACTGAGTGTGTAAACACAAAGTTTTATTTTATCTTTTTTTTAATATTTTTGTTGAACATGAGGAGACTACATTCCAAAAGCTGAAGATGACGAGGAGATCCCTAGAGAAAGGGGGACGACTGTTGAAGAATATCTTGTAAGACTGGAGAGATAGTGAAAAATACTTGTGAAAGGAACCTTTGAAATAGTAAAAATCCTAATTGTGTTAGGGACTGGACGTAGTACCTGTGGTTGGTGTGAACCAGGACAGACAATCGTGTACTTCTCTTTACCTTATCTTGCTTTATTTTATTTATCTAACCTAGGTTAAATCTGTGTTAATCTAATAAACTTGTTCTTTAAATAGTTTTGTGAAAATTCATTTTGGAGAGTCTGAAATTTCAAACTCAATTAAGAACTACTTCAAACCAAGTCTGAAGATTTGTACAAATTGCCTTTCGTGAACTTGTGTTGTGAAAAACTTTTAAGTTTTGAACAAAACACAATTCAACCCCATTCTTGTGTTTTACCTATGTATTTCAACAGGTATCAAAGCTCGTTCTCAAGGGTTGAACATATAATCGTGTGTGAGGAAAGATCCAAGTAACACTCATTGCAGAAGCTAGCTCATGCAAGAACTACCTCACAGAAGGAGCATGTGTGATTAGGCCCCCATCTTTCAATGGAGAGGATTATTATTATTGGAAGAACAAAATGAAGTTGTTTGTCAAATCTAGTCATGTTGATTTTTGGGATGTCATTGAAAGAGGTGACTACATTTCAAAAGTTGAAGATGACGAAGAGATCCCTAGAGAAAGGGGGATGACAAAACACAAAGCTAGAGTGAAACTCAACTCTAAAGCAAAGCTATTTCTTCTTTGTGCACTAAGCAAAGATGAATATGAAAAAGTGTACGGGTGCATGAATGCCAAAGAAACACAGGACACACTTGTTGTGGCCCATGAAGGAACAGACACCGTTAGATTTGCTAAAATTAGCATGCTTGTTCATCAATATCATATGTTCAAGATGCATGATGGAGAAACCATTGGTCAAATGTTTGGAAGATTCCAAACTATCACCAATGGTCTCATATCTCTGGGAAGAACTTTTGAAAATCATGATCACATCAAAAAGATCTTGAGAAGTCTAACTAAGGACTGGAGACCTAAGGTTACAACCGTCACTGAAGCTAAAGACTTATCAGTCTTGAAGATGGAAGAACTTCTAGGTTCTCTCAAGGTTCATGAGCAAGGGCTAAATGAAGACAATGAAAACCCTAATCCATTGCCTTGAAATCTCATAACCTTAGGGTCACTCCAAAGCTCTTAAAGTTGAAGAAGATTCCGAGGAAGAGTGTTCCTCAAGTGATGAAAAAGATGATGAGGATGAATTGTCCTTCATCAGTAGGAAGATCAAGAAGATGTGGAGGAAGAAAGGGAAGTTCAGATGTGATCAACCCTTCAAGTCCAACAAATTCAGAGGAAAAGAAGGATCTTCTAAAGAAAAACGAATCATCTGCTTTGAATGCAAGAAGCCAGGATACATGAAAATTAAGTGTCCTATGCTTGAGAAAAAAGCTCCAAGAAAGTTCTTCGAGAAGAAGAAAGGGCTCATGGCTACTTGGGAAGAACTTGATCTGTCATCATCTGAGGATGAAGGAAGTCAAGAGAAAGAAGCACATATATGCCTCATGGCTAATGTAGAACCAGAGGAGTCTCAAATAGAGGTAAACTTTAAAGAAGCTTATGATGAACTTATTGAAGACTTTCTCACTCTTATTTCCAAGTATAAGGAACTCATAAAGGAAAATCTAAAAATGAAAGGAAAAATTTTGAGTCACTTGCATTGGAAAATGTGGTCAATGGACTGAAGGAAGAAAATACACTTTTGAACACAAAACTTCAATTTGAAGTCTTAAGTGTCAATGCAACCAAGTCTAAAATCTCTCAACTTCAGACCAAGGTTGAAGAACTCAGTAAAGACTTGGCTAATTTTGTTCAAGGACAAGCTAATTTGGACAAGCTCTTAGCATTTAAAAGAAGGTCCAAGAAATAGACTGACCTTGGCTATATTGAAGAGAAGTTACCAAAAGCTTCAAGATCCACTACTTCTACTACTTCTACTTCCAATATTACGTGTAAAAGGTGTGGAATGAAGGGATGTGTCTCAAAGCACTGGAAGTAGCCAAGCACTAACAAGAATGAACCCAAAAAGGTTTGGGTACCTAAAAACTTGATTGTTCTTATTGCTCATATCCTTAATAGGACAAAGGAAACACCTAAAGTAGAACCTCGAAAGTGGCTACTCACGACAAATGACGGGAGAAAGGTTGTGAATCCTAGAGCTGCACTTAAAACATGATGGGTATGTCACTTTTGGAGGAAACCAAAAAGGCAGGATTGTAGGGTATGATAAGATTGGTAAGAAACCTTTTACCCATTATCAATAATGTTCCTTTAGTTGAGGGTCTGAAACATAATCTACTTAGCATAAGTCAATTATGTGATAGTGGATAAAATTTTTCATTTTATAAAGACTGTTGCATAGTCTCAAACGTAGATGGCAAGACTCTATTTTCTGCCAAGAGACAACACAAATTGTATAAGATTGATCTGGAAGATTTGAAAGATCAAAGTGTAACATGCTTTTTCTCTGCAAAAGATGAAAGATTTATTTGGAAAATAAAACTTGGGCATGCAAGCTTTCAACTTATTTCAAAATTGAACAAACATAATATTGTTAAAGGGCTGCCCAATGTGTCTTTTAAAAGGATTTCATTTGTGAAACATGTCTGAGAGGAAAACAAACAAAAAGTTCTTTTCAAATCAAAGAATGTCGTTTCCACCTCTAGACCTCTTGAGTTGTTACACATGGATCTTTATGGACCAACCAGAACTGCTAGTCTTGGTGGAAAGAGATTTGGACATGTCATAGTTGACGACTATTTTAGATTCACTAGGGTAATCTTTTTAAACCGCATGGATGAGTCTTTTCCAAAAGGTCTGTGATCTTTTCTAAGAAAATACAAAATGAGAAAGGTTTATGTATCTCAGCTCTTAGAAGTGACAATGGTGGAGAATTTAAAAATGAATTATTTGAAAGATTCTGTTGTGAGAATGAGATCTCTCACAATTTCTTTGCACCTAGAACTCCACAGCAAAATGGTGTGGTTTGGAGAAAGAATAGAACTTTGCAGGAGATGGAAAGAACCATGCTCCAAGAAAATTCTCTCCCATAGTACTTTTGGGTTGAAGTAGTAAATATTGTATGTTATGTACTTAATAGAATCTTAATCAGACCTATTCTAAAAAAGACTTCCTATAAATTATGGAAAGGAAAAAGACCTAACATCTCCTACTTTCATCAATATGGATGTGAGTGTTTTATTCTCAACACCAAGGATCAAATTGGAAAGTTTGATTCTAGAGTTGACAAAGGATTTTTCCTTGAATATTCTGAAACATCCAAAGCTTACAAAGTGTACAACACTAGAATTTTGATAGTTGAAGAATCAATCCATGTAAAATTCAATGATAACTATCATACGGATAGAGATCTTTCATATCTAGAAGATGATGTAGCATGCAGGTTGGATAGAGCTTATCAGGAATTGAGTAAACATGAGGTTTAAGTCAAGCCGAAGCTTATTCAATTAGAGAGTCTTACCCACGTACCTCTAGAATCTAATAGTTAGTCATTAAGTGTAAATTTGAAGGAAATATTACTAGTTTTATTTGTTGGAAGGGAAGTTAAAGATACTCCTTGAAGGACCAATGTAGACTGACACTTGGTTCAATATAGTAAAAGGTTTAATTTCTCATAGGTTCTTTCTTATTTTATCCTAAGCCTAAATTTTAATGCCAGATCTATAATTTTGGAAAATTTTAATTTTCCTCACCCGCTAAATACAAATAATGTAATCTTTTAAGTTAAAATCAAGTAATACCCAATTTTTAGATAAAAGATCGTTAAGGTCACTCCTTCAACTTCCCATGAGTTTGACCCAGATTTTGGTGAGTTAGGGGACTCTAATCTGCCTCATCCACCTCCTCCAAATCCTGAGAAGAAGAGAAAATCTCAACAAGAGTTGAAGAAAGAGAGGAGAACCAAGAGGAAACATGAGGAAATGTCATTTGAGGTAAGCAGCACAAAGGTCCTCAGACCCAAACTTAATATTAAGTGTAAGTCTGACGCTAAACCTGAGCCAAGGGTGGTAAAGGTGGCTAAGGGATCTAATTTTGATGTGGCAACTACTCCTAGATCCATGTTTCAGTCCAAGCCAATAGTTCCACGGGATGAAGTCTCTACTATCAAACAATCCTCAAAGTCTGAGCCAATAGAGTCACAACCTTAGGCTTTTGCTTCTATTGTTGTTGTTGATGTTGTTGTTATTGTTATTGTATCAACAGAGACAATGCTAAGGATTAGCAGGCTTGGTAGGAAGCCTAAGATTCAAACTGCTGCTGAAATTGAATCTGACAAGCTCCTTACTTGAGCATTGGCAAACGAAGAAAAAAGAAGCTTAAAGAAAATATGCTAAAGCTAAAGGGCATGCTGAAGCAAAAAAATTTTTTGAGAGTATTTTGGCCTCTTAAGAGCATACCGCTGATGAGGTGGTGGTAAGGAAGTCTCACAAGTAGTAATATCGCCTGTTGCCACCATTCAAACATTGCTGCTGAGGATGTTATCATTGAAGAAACCTACACCTTTACTGTGTTGATTCCTGAAAAGGATGTTATGGAAGAAGAGGGAGAGGAAATAGAGGATACTGAGGAAATTGTGATTGAAGATGTTGGTGAAGAGGCTACTGTGCCTAATAAGGAAGAAAATCAAGGTCCTAAGATGGTCATCCACAAGAGACCCTACAATAAAGTGTATGGTAGAATATTGGTAGACACTCTAGAAGCTTCTGTAAATAGAAGGTTGAACAATGACCTTAGCGCAAGAAAGACCATCAGAATTGGATAACCATTGAAGCCAATGCATCCCCCACAGAGAAGCTGGTGAGCATTATCAGCCCACAAAACCTGAGGAACATGAGATACTAACCTATCTTGAGTCTAAAAGAAGGTTGATGTTTATTGGTCTGAAGAAAAATGTTGACAAAGTCTACAAGATCTACATAAGACCAAGCACCAGAATCCTAGTTTAGCCCGATAGGATGGTGCCCAATATTCCTTTTCTTGACCAACCAAAAGGGAAGAATATTGAAGTAGACTCCTTCAGACTTCCTAAGAAGGTGAAAGTACTCTTTATCAAAGAGAATAAAATGTTTTTGAAGAAGGAGTACCTCACTAGGGAGGATATTGACTGGTGATGGGACTGTTATTTTGAGGAAGTTAATAGGGAGTGTTCATCTTCTGGGATGGACTACTTTGGGATGTTGAAAGGAGAATTTGTGAGAGCTTCAAGGTCTGGTATTACCTCCCACACCCCCATTTGTTTCTTCAGACAACAGTTCATTGAGGGTCCTCTCATTCCTTACTCTTACATTTGTGTTTCTTTCATGTCCAAATATATTTTTTCTTGTATTTGTGTGAAACCATCATTGGCACCTACCCCTCATTTCCTATGTGGTTTCATTTCATCACCCCTTTTGTGCATTTTTCTTTGTTAACTCTAACTACAAAACAACATTTAAATTCATTGTTAAGTATGGAGTTCGTTTCCAACCTCATCATGTCAGACCCACACAATTCTTTAGTCCCTCACCCCTAGAGCCAGTCTTCTTGAATCTGAACTTTTTAATTTCATTGTTTGCACTTATCATTTTACTCTACTTGTTCCATTCTTTCTACCTCCTAACTATGTCCCTCGGATTTCTCATGTTGGTGTCTCCCCTCACTTTATGGAATCTGACTATGTCTTGCAACGACTTCGAGCTGAAGAAGCAAAAAATTGTAGGGCTAGGCATAATAGAAGAAGGAGACAAATGGAGATTCTTCAGAATCATGCTACAATTCAAGCCAATCAAGTTGCAATTTTGAGAAATCAAGAGGAGATTTTGCAAAGACAACCTCATCCATTTAGAGCAACATAGTCTTAGGACTTCAGTTATGGATAGGTTAGAGGTGTCACAACAGTCTATGTTGGACATAATACATAAAAAGTGAGTGAGTTCCTTAGGAATGTTGTTAGGCCTGATGATGACTAGTAATCTATTTATCTTTGGCTTGCATTTCTTGAATGAACATTTGTTGCTTTTGTTATATATATCTTACATATTCTGTTATATATTTATGCACTCTCTTTCTATTATTTTTCCCCTTTTGATGACAAAGGGGGCGAAAGAAAAGGAAACAATCAATTGAGCTTGTAGAAAACAATCAAGCGAGCTTGTGCAGAATTTTCTTAGAACAACAAGAGAAAGAAAACAACAAAGTTAGGGGGAGCATAACCTGAGGAGGAGTATTCATTATTTTATTTAATCTATACTAAGTTTGGTTATTTTAGACTCAATAGAAATTCAAGTCAGTTGTCATCATAAAAAAGGGAGATTGTTCAAAAAAGATTGTATCATAGTCTGAAATCTCTAAATTTTAATGAATAACAATTTGAAGAATTTTTATTATTCTTAAGATCTATCAAAGCCTGAAGTGTATGACTGCAGGACTAGAGCCCATACTAGAGCCCATATGAAGTTTAGACAAGTTCAATCTTATGTCAGTCTAGAGGGATCAAAGTCTGAAGCATTCTGACGCAAACCTGAGTCTGTTTTACAAACCCAGAGTCTAAAGAAATGTCAAGTACTATACTTTAATTAGAATCAAAGAAACAACTCAAGCATATGTAAACCTATGTGGTTCAAAATTTAGATACCGTTGAAGAATATCTTGTAAGCCTGGAGAGGCAGTGAAAAATACTTATGAAAGGTACCTTTGAAATAGTGAAAATCCTAACTATGTTAGGGACTCGACGTAGTACCTATGGTTAGTGTGAACTAGGATTAAAAGTTGTGTGTTTCTCTCTATCTTATTGCTTTATTTTGTTTATCTAACCTGGGATAAATCTGTGTTAATATGATAAACTCATTCTTTAAACAGTTTTGTGAAAATTTGTTTTTGAGAGTCAACTAAGAACCACTTGTCTGAAGATTTGCATAAACTGCCTTTTGTGAAGTTGTGTTGTGAATAAATTTAAGTTTTGAAGAAAACACAATTCAACCTCCCTTTTTGTATTTTATTTGTGTATTTCACATAGTACTAACTTAAATTGTACTAATTATGAAGTTTCTTTTATACCCTTAATTTATTATCCACCACTCACCTCTTTCCCATGATAGTGGATGTACTACGTTGTTTGCAATGACCAACTATTGGAGCGCGAGTTAGTATTTTATTAATGACTTTAATTAGGTGTAATTTTGGCACTATTTTAATTATTTAATATTACTGATATTTCTGGAATAAAATTTAAAATCACGACATTATTAATTAAAATTAACTAGTTTCAAGACATTTTCTTGGTCTTGATGATTTTGTCCTATGTTTCATATAATTAGGACCAAAGGTAGTATTATGGATAAAACTTACATAATTTTTTTAGTGATTGTGGTGGTACTATTCTATCACTCAAAGTGTATTTGGTAAGACATTTCAGCTAAAGGTGTTCAAGTCCTAGTCTGTCCCTTTGACTCGTCCTATTTAGGTCAGGTTTGTTCCTATCCTACAAGAAATAATAGGACCAAATCGAGTCTCATTTAATGACCCAACATCGGGTTGAGAACATGTTCAAGTTAACCTTCGGGTTACTAGACTCGTTCTTTGTATATAAATACAATATTTGTTACTTATAATTTTCTATTATGTAAAGTCCAAACCTTTTTTTTTCCTTTTAGATAGGGTTTTTGAGTTTAAATTTCCTCTATCTACCTTTAAAAATACATTCTATACCTAAAGTTATATAGTGATATAATGTTATTCTTGTTTTAGTAATGTTCCAAACTTTAAAAAAAATAAAAAAATATTACATATGTTAAGAGGAATTCTATTGTATGCAATATAGTTACTAATTGTATTAACTATTTTCTTTTGAACATTAATTGTTATATAATCGTTTCATCATTATATTTAGCTTATATATCGGGTCAACCCGGTTCTATCCTACTTAGACCCGGTCTTACTTAGACTCGTACATCATCGAGTATCTTCGGGTCCATATATGGACGAGTTCGGGCCTATAGAATTGGTTCGGTAGAAAATTAGGGCCAGGTTAGGGAGAAGTAAAACCCGTACTAACCCCTCCCACGAACACCCCTAATTTCAACTAAATAAAAATTGAATTTGGTAGTTGAAATTATTTAACCATTGTTTGGCATGGTAGTTTTTTCAGTAGTTATTAGCTGAATTTTATTTTACAATTTTATCCTTCGATAACCATTACTTATCATTATTTACCATTTTCATAATGTCCTTATCTATCATTTTATAATTTTCATCTAATTTTATCAAATACTTTTAATGAAATCAACTCATTTATCAACTTTCATTTACCTTTAAGCTAATTTTTTAGATTTCATCTAGTTTTTCATTTAAATTAGTTTTGTCAAATCCTTAATATGATTATTACTCCCTCCGAACTTGAATATAAGCAATAAAAACTCCACTTATGGTGGTCCGAAATAAACAAATCTCAACTATTTTACCTATTTAATGACCTCGTACCAAAATACCCTTTATTTAAATTCATATTTTATTTTCCAATGACTATATTTAATTAATCATATAGAGAGAGTGCACCCACTTGGAACAAGTTTCAATAAAACTGAAGTCTTCCATGAAGGGTATTTTAGATAATACAATTCATTCTTATATGACATCAAGAAAATTAAAGGCTTAATTGCATATTTTGTCCCCCTATTATCATCAATTCGTGATTTTGGTTCCCCTATTTTTTTCGCGATTTTGGTCCCTCTGTAATTCCTAATTCCGAATATAGTTCAAATTTTTGGTCCCCTTATACCTCCCAAGTATGTGTTAGAGGGACAAAAAATAGTGAATTGATGATAATAGTGGGACTAAAATCGCGAAAAAAAGTAGATGAACCAAAATCACGGATTGATGATAATAGGGGGACCAAAAATGCAATTAAGCCAAAATTAAATGGGATTAACTAACATTTTTAATTAGTGTGAGTTAGTTTTTTTTGTTGCTTATATTCGAGTCCAAAATAATATTTCTTACACCTCAATTGTGAGAATTTTAAAAAAGATGATGAACTATAACTAAAAAATAACACATGCTACATTTTCATTCGACAACATCACAAACAATTAATTAGCATCAACCGGGGTGTGTATTAAACTATTAATTTCTTTGAACCAATTAATTTAAAAATCAATTATTAATTATTTTTTATGGGTGATCAAAGCTTATAATTGGGACCGATTGGCGATTATGAGACAAGGCACATAAAAATCAATTCCTATAAGAGTTATAGTATTTGTAAAGCAAACATGTGTACAACTTCATACAACAAGGACGTGTTAGTGTGTGAAAATTTAGTATAAAAAAATGTTGATAAACAATGAAAATTGTCGACATTCAGAGATTGACACCAAAAAGCTGTGAGCATGACAACAGAAAAGAATAATTTTGTTTTAAAAAAATAGAAATGAAGCTAAGATTTTACCCACCACGTGATCAGTTTTTTTTTTTAAAAAAAATTCAAATTGAACTAACATAAAAAGAGAGAGAGAAACACTCCATGGAGGCATTACCTGTGATTCTGTGCATCTCCCTCCACTCTCTTCTTTTTCTTCTTCCACAAGCTTTAAAGAAGCAATATATTAATTTAAGCCAAAAGGTTATAAGTTACACGTACTTTGCTTGGTTATAAAGTGAATGTAAAAAGGTTATAAATCTTATCTCAATTGGTTACAAACTGCATGTTTACAAGTTATAAACTCTGCTGTAATTACTTTAAAATTGGGCATAAGCAATTTACAATGAGAAAAGAGAATCGTGAAAAAATTCAAAAATTTAGCAGTTTTTTTTATTTTTTTAATCGGTTACTTTTATTTATTTTTTTAAATTCAAAAGCAGCTTTTTTATGTTTTGATGTGTGTAGGTTTTCTGATTTGATAAGGCAATTTATTTTTAGTTTTTTTTTTTAAATGGAGCAACAAAGGACACATATATGTTGTATCATGTTGTACAGATGTTTGCTGTACAAATAGTATTACTCTTCCTATAAGCTCAGGTTACATACAAAATAAGCACACCCTAATTGGCTCATGCACACACATATTGACCTTGTGAATAGATGCGTTGCAAAACATTAAATCATTAATTAACGGATTTATTTTAAGGACTTACCCCTAAATCAATAGAACTATAGGAGATAAAAGTAACAATTACCCATAAAAGAACTTTTAAGAGAAAAAGCAATGAATAAATAAGGAAAAATAAATTTTATTTTTTTCATAAATTTAAATTAGTTTTTATAATTAATTTTTTATAAATTTTCTCATTTAATTTCTCTATAAATAATTAATTTTAATTTATAAACAAAATTAAATACATTTTTCCTTCGTGATTACTTCTATAAAAATTTTATCCAAACTGATCGGAAGTTACAAATTAAATTTGGCAGTTTTGTGTTGAGGGTGCGCTTGATATTTGGATAAAGGACTTGATCATATATGTTGTCTGCCTGCTGGCTATTAGTTCTTGTTGAAAGGTTGCAAGGATTGTATCATTGCTAATTAATATCTCATCTCATAAAGTAGAATAATATTTTCATCTATGTGATTTTGGTTAACTTTAGTGGTCATCCTTATGCTTAAATCTTGTGTTTTTTTCCCTAAACTTTTTAAACCCGAAATCGTGGTCTCTGTCAGTGAGATCTATTAACCTGATGAGCTAACTAATAGAAGTTGCATGTCAGCCTCAATAGTGGGCCTCAAATAATTGACTCATCTAATTAACCTTTTTTTATTTAATTTTTAATTATTAAAATGACTCCCACCTCGGGGACGACCTCAATAAGTTAGGACCTCTCCGAGTTTTTCGCCTTAGGCAAGCTAGGCTTGAGCTCGAGGGGCTGTGTTCCGTTTAGGGTGTCCCACTTCGAGGACAACCTCAATAAGTTAGGATCTCTAGGGCAACTCTACCTAGGTGAGCCTATTGGGCCACCTAGGAGAGGCCCATGATTGATCATTTATAAGAAGGGGACCTAGATATATGATACTTTCTTACTCTTGGGACTATGCTCAGCGCTGCCTAGGTATTTGAGCTCGGTCACTCAGGGGCTTTTGAGAACAAATTGGTGCCACCGTAGGGTGACGGTAAAATGTCTCCCCACCACGAGCATGGTAATGTCGCTTAACATTATAGAGGAAGAATGGTGAACAATTCTCTCCTCAACAATCTCAGATTATCAAGCAAAAGTCACCGTCATCTCCATCGTTTGGCATCTGGCGTCGAACGACATCCTCCTTAGTACAGAAGCCACCGGCAAATCGTCTGTCATCATAGGGCGAAAGCATTGCTAGATCTGTCACTGTCGCTTCCTTGTCGGCGTCCCCTTCCCTGCAACTGTACATCGCGACAACCAAAACCTGCAAGTGGTTTGGATGTTGAATTGAAAAGCAGAGCAAGCAGGACTGGGGAAGCGAGGGGGAGACATACCATTATGATTACCTGCAGCAATTGCAAATGAAAGTTTCTAGTGGTCGCAGCCATTTCTTCATTTCGTTGTCATGCCACTGTTTTAATTTATTCCCAATCTGAGGGGAAAACAGATTGTTCATACATGATCAACTAGGAGGGTTACTTACCGCAAAGAGTACAGTGTCCTCACAGGTATCTAATACAACTTAATTTCCAAAAGGCATGTCATGTGAATGTGTTCAATTTCCTATTTGTTTGAATGCATAACTAAAAGAAAATTGAAAGCTTACATGTGAATGTGTTTTTCAAACGCTACGGGAATTCAAACTTTTTGGTTGCCAAATCAATCACACAATTACTATTTACTTTCTGTATTGAGTGCTATTTTATTGCCATTTCTTACGATTATTAATTTTTGAACTAATTTTGTCAATAAATAGTTGGCGGTTTTCTTTTTTGTTATTCCCCTTAACAAGTTTTACTGATATTTTATATTGTCATCACCTCATCATACATTGAAAGTGTCGATCAATCATTATTCAACTAGGAATTTTGGAATTTTTAAATTTTATAAAGGCATTTTTTTTAAATATATATATGGACTTATAACTAGAATATATATATATATATATTGACACTTAAAAGTAATTGATTTTGATTTTTATAATATGAAGCAAAATATTTCTGTCATTTAATGGTAATTATATTGGTATCTGTCAAAACTAAATCAAGTGTTTGTTTTCAAAATGCTAATTATAGTATAAATGTAACATAATAAAATATGGAACGTCATGTGTATAAATTCAAGTCGAAGTGACCAGTTACTTGAGATTTATTGGTTTTTATTATATTTATTAATTCTTAGAAAGTATTACCCTTACCGTAGATTGGGTATTAGTGATTTAGTTGATGAAATGATTTTATTACTTCTTTCCATAATTAATATATTATTTTCTTTATTTTTAAGATTGATCGATATCAGGTAAAACAATATTAGAAACTATTTTAAAATGGTAATGATGTTGTAAATGGTAATTAATTGCCTTAAACAAAATGATTTTAATTCTCATTACACACATTTATTTTTTTTTAACCTTAATTAGCTCAATTATCATAATCAATTTAAATAAATTATATCTATGAAGTTATATTGTATGATTAAATAATATACATACTATATATGCAAGAAATATTCTATTTTAGTACTGTCAATATGCATGTCAAATTTAATGTGCAATAAATATCAATCAAATTAAATAAGTTTCCTATTTTTATCATTATTGATTATTTATTATTATTCATTGGTCAAATATTGTGGTATTGACTATAATTGTTATCCTAATTACTAATATAGATTCTTTTTGTTCGCAAATTACTCTCTCACAACCAATATGTTATGATGTGGTGGAGGACTAGCAAAGAATCTTGCCTTACGTCAAGTTTCTACGGAAAAATGGAATATGAAAGAACGTGAAGCCACTGATAAAATCGATGGAAAATGAAATGAATCCTGAACTCAAACTCGGTCGAGGAATGAAAAATTTCCCGAGCAAGATGATCTTCGTTGAACAGTGAAGCCACCAATTAAATTGGTGTAGACCGAGAGAACTCAACAATGAACATAAAACCACCAATTGAATTGGCGGAGACCGAGAGAAATCGGCATATGATTTGAACCACCGATCGAATCGGCGGAGACCAAGAGAACTTGGCATAAACCACCAATTGAATTGGCGGAGACCAAGAGAACTCAACATAAGATAAGAAGCCACCGATCAAATCGGCGGAGACCGAGAGAACTCGGCATATGATAAGAAGCCACCAATCAAATCGGCAGAGACCGAGAGAACTCGGCAATGAATATAAACCACCAATCAAATCGGCGGAGACCGAGAGAACTCGACAATGAACATAAAACCACCAATTGAATTGGCGGAGACCGAGAGAACTCGGCATATGATTTGAACCACCGATCGAATCGGTGGAGACCAAGAGAACTTGGCATAAACCACCAATTGAATTGGCGGAGACCGAGAGAACTCGGCATATGATTTGAACCACCGATCGAATCGGTGGAGACCAAGAGAACTTGGCATACACCACCAATTGAATTGGCGGAGACCGAGAGAACTTGGCATATGATAAGAAGCCACTGATCAAAGCGGTGGAGACCGAGAGAACTCAACATATGATAAGAAGCCACCGATCAAATCGGCGGAGACCGAGAGAACTCGGCAATGAACATAAAACCACCAATTGAATTGGCGGAGACTGAGAGAACTCGACATATGATTTGAACCACCGATTGAATTGGCGGAGACCAAGAGAACTTGCCATAAACCACCAATTGAATTGGCGGAGACCGAGAGAACTCGACATATGATAAGAAGCCACCGATCAAATCGGCGGAGACCGAGAGAACTCGGCATATGATAAGAAGCCACCGATCAAATCAGCGGAGACCGAGAGAACTCGACAATGAATATAAACCACCGATCAAATCGGAGGAGATCGAGAGAACTTGGCGAGAGAACTCAACAATGAATACTTGGTTTCGAGTAATGAATCAATGATGAAGTTGCTGCAAAAAGAGGGAAACGTGGCAGAAATCAGAACATACCCATTCAACACGGCTCAAGGTATATCACACTTATTAGTTAGCATTAGCAATTCGGCAAGGTGGATTACAAGTTGATAAAGCACTTTAACCCATCTATGAGAAAGTCATGTTTAAACAAAAAAACACTATATGCGTGAGTGCTCCCACCTCCCCCATATCTAAAATCCACCAATTAGATTGGTGAGGACCGAGTTCAACTCGGCTATGAAAACTATGAAGCTACTACAAATCCACCAAGTAGATTTGTGAGGGCCGAGTACAACTCGGCTATGAAAAATATGAAGCAAGTAGATTGGTGTGGACCGAGATGAACTCGACCTTACGATGAAGTCTGCGAGAAAAGTTATTAGTCAAAGTAAAGGAAAGGCATCATACTGAGCAGTAAGAGTTAAGAAATCTACGAGGTATTTTCTAACTTATCTGAATAAGAATAAGAAGGTGCTTATAAATATTTATGAGGTGATTTTTTATGATATCTTTCAAGTTGAAAATCTTTCAGCTAAAACAATAAGTATGCTTTTACAGATCCTGTTATGAACGTTTAGGGTGTCCCACTTCAGTGACGACCTCAATAAGTTAGGACATCTTCGAGCTCTTCGCCTTAGGCAAGCTAGGCTTGAGCTCAGGGGGCTGTGTTCTATTAGGGTGTCCCACTTCGGGGACGACCTCAATAAAGTTAGGACCTCTTCGAGCTTTTCGCCTTAGGCAAGCTAGGCTTGAGCTCGGGGGCAGTGTTCCGTTTAGGGTGTCCCATTTCGGGGACGACCTCAATAAGTTAGGACCTCTTCGAGCTCTTCGCCTTAGGCAAGCTAGGCTTGAGCTCGGGGGGCTATGTTCCGTTAGGGTGTCCCACCTCGGGGACGACCTCAATAAGTTAGGATCTCTAGGGCAATGCTACCTAGGTGAGCCTATTGGGCCACCTAGGAGAGGCCCATGATTGACAATTTATAAGAAGGGGACGTGCTCTTGACCTAGATATCTGATACTTTCTCACTATGGGGACTGTGCTTAGCGCCACCTAGGTATTTGAGCTCGGTCTCTCAGGGGCTTTTGAGAACAGACCCTAATTACTAAATTAGGTTTTTTTATCGGGTAAATTTGCTGAAATGAAAACCCTAATTTAGTATAATTAGGGTTATTTTAATAATTAAAAATTAATAAAAAAGTTAATTAGATATTTGGGACTCACTATTGAGGCTGACATATAATTTCTGTTATCACAGATCTCACTAACGACAGGGACCACGGTTAGGGGGTTTAGAAAGTTTAGGGAAAAAAAACATAAGATTAAGTATAGGAACGGAAACTAAAGTTGACCGAAACTATAGGGACGAAAAACATATTTTAACCAAAAATATTTAACTATCGATTGCGAACCTCCTTTGTACCCCTTATTTATTTATTACTTACAGTTTAAAAGAATCACATATTATGTAAACGGATTCAAAAGGGGCAATGGAAGTAAAAAGGTTTACCTCGAAAATGTCTTTCTCCCAAACAGCTATTCTTCAGATCAGATCATAGTGCTTCTATCCTCTTCAAGTGTCGGCAGCTCCCTTTTTAAGTAGAATAATATTTAACTTTCGATTGGGAACCTCCTTTGTACCCCTTTATTTATTACTTACAGTTTAGAAGAATCACATATTATGTAAACGGAATCAAAGGGGCAAAGGAAGTAAAAGGGTTTACCTCGAAAATGTCTTTCTCCCAAACAACTATTCTTCGGATCAGATCAGAGTGCTTCTATCCTCTTCAAGTGTCGGCTGCTCCCTTCTTAAGAAATAATTGTTGCTAATTATCCGTATTTTTTAATGGAAAGATGAAGACCAATTTATTACTTTAGTTGCTTTATCTTTATTAACAAATAAATAAAAAAAAAAAACAACACCCCACTTATGCGTCACAGCCAGTGTTGTGAAGGTCCAACTGGACGGTCCGGTTTGGAGTCTTTGGACCGGCGGGCTATCAGATTATAGGGAAATTCTACTGTATCTTTTAGTGAGAGAGGGTTTTGGTATCTTTTTTTTATCATTTGATCAATTTCTTTCAATTTTTTTAAATTATCTTAGTATTTTTACACTTCGGAACAATATTTAATTATTAGAATTTGTATTTTTAATTTTTGAAAAGACTTTTTGACCCTCTATAACTATTATCCTGTATTTTTTACTATATTCCCTTTTTTTTCACATTCTCGTTTATAATACACATATATCTCATTTAAAATCTACTTTATGTTTTCGAAATATTTTAGGACGGAGTACATGACTTGTTCCTATGTAGTTTTGACATTTATACCTCCATTCAATAAAAAATAATAAGAAGGTACCAAAACCTTCTTTTATCGAAGGGTACCAAATTGCGATCCTTTCTAATATCGGGTATGACGTCACTAACTCTGCATTAAACCGTGTGACCCGGAGCGGCTTGCAATGGTTGACTCGTGGCTTGAAGTAGTTGACTTGGTCAGCATTGTTTGTAGAAAATCCAAAAGTACTCCGAGCAGAATCGAACGCGGATCACGCAAATAAGACAACGAGTTGCCATCCTTGCGCTGCAACACTATTATGGTCCAAATAAACCATTTTCTTATATATATTAAATATACTATTCTCACTGGACTTAACACTTACTTAATCATTTTTTTTCTTTTTTTTTTTCACTACTTTTGTTTTCTTTGATTTGATATAATAAATTATGTATTTCGAAAATTTATATAATCTAATCTAATTATGTCTTTGTATTTATAATATATTATTAAACATAAATACATTTTCACATCCTTCCATTATACTATTCTATTAGCACACTAATTTATTATCTAATATTATAAAATTTTAAATTGAATTTAATTATTTATAAATCATTAATCAATGTTATTATGTGCTCAATTATTATTCTAATTTTAAAAACATTAATTTATACTGTTTTGTGATTTTTTTTATGATATTTAGATTTTTTTAATATAAATTTCCAGGTTTTGATATATACTGGTTTAACCGGTTCAACCAATAACTCACTCATCCAACAAGTGATCAGTTGACCCAATATCCCGACCGAGTCAATCACCGGTCCAAGTTTTATACATTGGTTACATTCATCCTCTCTGACCAGATCGGACCAAAATTAACCAAAATGTTAATGTATATGTAAAATAATTTAGTCTTTGGGGATAATTTTTTAAGGTTCAAATATGTTTTTCGTCCCTATAAATTACATGCATTTTTATCTTAATTTCTGTAAAAACTTTCTTCACTTTCTGGTCATTGTAAAATCAATCATTTTCAAAATAGTCACGGAAAAATCCTTAATATTAGTGGATTTATATGTTAGTTTTAGGAAATTTAGTCATTTAGGTTATTGAAGTAGGTGAAAAATTAATTAAAAAATTTTAGGAATACATATTTTGTGTTATTTTATGTGGTAGTAATTAAATTTGAGTAAATATGCTTTAATTGGTTGCTAATTTTGTGTTTTTGTAGGTATTTTATTAAGTGGAGCAAAAGGATGAAGGAAAAATGTCTTTGGATGAGCTTGTGAGGACAATAAATAGATTTTTTAGCACATTAGAGAGTTAAATTTAATAATTGCATTATGTTGTATGCGTGAAGGGATTGCAAATTTGTCTGTGAGGACACAAGTATAACAGAAAGTGAGAAGCTTGTTGTTTGGTGCGTGTGGTCACATCAGGAAAATCATGAAATAATCATATATAGCAAGTTGCATGAAATTAATTCATGCAATTAACACATACATCATGTATATTAAATGTGTTCTCATTATATGTAATATTTGCTTATTTAATTTTAGGATATTATAAGGAGAGGATGATAATTCATCACTATACAACTTTGTGTAATCTATCTATTACGTAGTGTATGTTTGGTGTGTCGTCCATGATCCACTTTCACAACATCCCAAGGCACATTTTGCAAAAGCAACTCATAGTTGCTTCCAATTAAACATGTATTTGGGTGTGTCGTAATGGCAATCCAAACACACACTTGGTGTATGTTTGGATTGCAGTTTGCAGTCTCAGATGTACGTTTGCAAACGTAAAATGTTTTTTTTTAGTATATTTGGTTTTCTGTTCAAAATTGCGTTTGAGTACAATTTTCATCTTGAATCCACATTAATTTAATTCCATGTTGCTTTTACAAACTTACGTTTACAAGCATAAGTTAGGTTTAAACTTACATTTGCAAATTATAATTCAAACACACACTTAGCATCTATCATTTTTTGCGGCTGGAATTTTTTACTATTCATGTTGTCTAATTATTATATAATAATTCTTTTACTCATGCCTTTAATGCACTGACAATTTGTTATCAGTATTTTCTGATTCTTGCACTTATCAAATATGACTCTCTAACTGCATTTTGAATTTCAAATGTTTGAGTAAAAATGGAGTTTATGTTATCTCATTCTCACCCTTGATTATACTATTATCTCCAAATTGAACATGCCACTTCCTTGTAACACTACGTGTGTGTTTGGTTTGGCGTTTAAACTGGCCAAACTTAAGTTTATATTCCTCAGCGCAATTATTTCTAGTGTTGAAAACGTTTATCACGTTTTAACGCTAAACCAAACATGTTATATATCAAACTCTCTCACATCCTTTTTCCTTAATGAAGCTTGATGAAATTGTAGATCAAGCAATAGAGTCGATGACGCATGTAGTGCAACTTTGTGTTGCAGGGAAACCAAGTTTGAGGATTGCGATTTGCAATTCCATCACTCGGTTAGGGAGTCAAGGCTTTGATCTATTTAGGGTTCCATTTATTGTACTTTCCTACTTTTCCTTAGAGAGCGAATCTACCTTTTCATTGTGTTTTTTGTATTAAATTTGCATTGTTCCCTGATTTGTATTGGACCTGGCCCTTTTTCAAATGGTTCTCCAGCCTTTTTAATCGATCCAGTGCTTTTTCGACCAAAAAAAATATTATCTAATTATTTATCAATCTAGGAATTATCACATAAAAAATTCATAGCAAATGTATTCATTAAAAATTAATTTTCTTCACATAATTCTTTTTAGTATATTTTAGATTTATTATACACATGTATTAAATAGACTAAAATACCAGGATGAATAAAAAATGAAATATAATTATCATAAAAAAATTTATTTATTAGTTTTAACTTTAATTTAGAATAATATTTTTTTATTTTAATATATGTACTTTTTTGAATTTTTTTAAATATTTTCATATTGATATTGTAATGAGTAAACTTTTTATTTGAAAAAACAATATTAATTTAAATTTTCACAATGAAAAATATTTATGTTACATTTTGATGTATAATATTTTTAATATCTTTGTTTCAAAATATATTATAAAGTTCTAATTGTCATAATCCTTTTAATTTCTTTATTTCATTTGAATTATTCAAAAATCAAAAATAATAAGAATGTTACATTACACAATAATCACTATATTTTTGTTGAAATTTTTTACTGATTTGTGAGTAGTGTTTTACAAATAGATGGAGGAAAGTTGAACGATCCAAAACCTTAACTATAAAAGAATAAAATGATGTTCAAATTTAAGTAATAAAAAATATAAATAATAAATATTATTAAATATATGGGTTAGGTTGGATAATTGAAGGTTTGATTTTTTTTTTTTGAATAAAATGGAGGCACAAAGGCCAAGAACACTACATAACAATCACTCAGGGAATAACACTCCCATTATAATCATTCCTAAAGCAAATAGATAAATGGTTCTATGAAGACATGAACCCCAAAATGACTAGAGTGGGACGAGCCAACAAGAGTATCTGTTACTTTGTTTGCTTCACGCCAAATATGAGAGATGTGAAGCAACCAAGGACGATCCATAAAAGATTTTGTTCTCTGCACCACAAAATGATAAGGATGCCAAAAGGTCGTGCCATTCTCAATAAGATGAACAACAACAACATAATCACTTTCGATGAGCAGGTTTTTAGTCCCATAATTCCAAGCCACCTCCAAAGCATTCGGAATGAATCTTAATTCAGACATAACCACATATGGTGTCCCCAGATTCTGCTGGAACCCAATTAACCATCTGCCAAAATGATCGCGCAATACACCTCCGCAGGCAACCAAACATCCATTATTTTTTTATTGAACCATAGTATTAAATTTGAGCCATCCCTCAGAAGATGGGGACCATCCATCACTTACTTTTTCTTAATAAAATTAAGTAGCTTATTATTTTAAAGAGCTTTTGTAAATTTCTGTTTGGTTTAACTTTAGCTATAAAGTAGCTTATAAGCCAAATTTAAGTTATGCCAAACCAACACTTATTTCTTGGATGATTTGACCAAGTCCCAACTTGATATGAATCATGACCGGATTTCTAACCCTGTAGACTATATCCTCCACATGAGGCAAGGCATGATTGAATACAAAATCATTCCTCGCTTTCCAAATATACTAGATATTTATAGCAAACAAATCTGTTCGGGAAATACCATCCTTAACGAAAGAGATCATCACATTGTGTTCTATCCAATTAATGCAAAGGTTACTGGACGATCACAAAGCTCCTTGTAGGAGACCAATAAGTTGAGACCACACTTTCTTTGTAAAAATACAATCATGTAACACATGCAACTTCATTCTCACTAGCTGAATTACACAGATGGCAAAGATCGCATATAAACATATTACATCTAGCTCTCTTAGCATTAGACTTCAACCCGCCTTTAAGAATCAACCATAAGAAACTTCGAACTTTCTTAGGAACCTTAAGTTTCCAAATATGACTACATAAATGAGCTCCCAAGTCATCATCATCCTCCTTCATGAACAGATTATACGTTGTTCGAGTAGAAAAAACTATCATTGCTCGTCAAACTCTAGCAAACTGAATCGTCCTCCAAACCATGAACAGGAGGTGGAAGACTTAGAATTTCTTCACGAACAGAAATAGCACTACAACAAAATTTGCTTTTAGACTATTTTTTAGTGGCAATAAATTTATTGTCATTATTTTTCTGTTTAGCCCAATATTTTAGTGGCTAATAAAGATTAGCCAATAAAATATTAACTTTTAATGGCAATATTTATTAATTGCCGGTAAAAATCAATTTCATTCCATATTTTAGCGGGTAAGTTAATTTTATTATTCATTGCCCTCCAAATTAAAAAAGAGTCCAGGCTGATTAAGTGTTTAATCTTAAGTTAAAAAAATCCCTATCTTTAATAGCGCGAAACCCTCCCTCATTTTTTTCTCAAGCTGTGAAACCCCTCTATCGTGCAAAACGGTTCCCTCTCCGAAAGCCTTCATCTGCGAAACCATTCCAACTACGCATTCTTGCAATCTCGCTGTTCTTGGTCGCGTCGCTGCTCTCATTGTGTGCATTCTTGGTCGCGCTGCTGCTCTAGCTGTTCTTGGTCGCCCCCATTGCCCTTCGTATTCCTGGTCGTTGCTGTTGTAGCAAGCCCTTGTCGTGTACGTCTTGCCACAACTGTGCTCGTTACCCCTAACGAGGTCGAAGCTATTAAACTAGGTATGAGGTTGTGCTTATTAACCCTATGCCCTAGGTCTTTTTCTAACTCTGTCCAACTTATTTTGCTCTCTCACATACACAAATCATGAATATGATTGATACATACATACATACACACATATATATATGAGTGTGAAATTTGTTCTATTTTAGAGTGAAGAGGGAGGGAGCACCCATTTTCTACCAATAATTGGTGCTTCTAAGGGGGCTTGGCTTAGTTTCGTATATTTGAGTTTAAGGGACCAATGGTGATTGATGAAATTGAATATAGTGGTAATCTGTCTTTATATGTGGCTTGCAATTATTAATTGTAAGGGATGTTAGGAATTGGGAATCAAGATCAATTTATGTTGACATTGGCATCCTATGTGGTTGCAGCAGTCATTGGCCTCCTATGAGGTTAGGCTTTCAATAACATTGTCAAACTAATCTAACCTCAATTTTTGGGCATTGTAAATGTTGAAACATCTGTAAAAGATTTACATGTCTTTTTAGTTGACAAAGGAAAACTCGAAAAAAGCCAAGTACTATGAGGTTCAGGTTCTGTTTGTTGATGATTGATGGGTCATATGCTATATTAAATATCTTCATGTTTTATGATGAGAGTAAGAGTGATCAAAAGCCAGTACTGCAGTCTTTGATTTTGTCATGCCATGGTCCCTATCTCATAGATGCTTGGTTTTCACTCTTTTTGCAAAATGATCAGACTTTTAATTTGTTAACAAACACTCTGTTGTAGTGGTATATTTTAAAATGGTAGGCCTTAATGTGCCTTTGTTCATCATTTACCTCCTTCCCCCACCCCCACCCCATAATATGACAAAAATAAATAATGGTGAAGATTTAGGAGCTATATTGGTATCTAAAATCCTTAGTTCCTGTTACTATCTTAAAAACTATTCATTCATGCAAAGGAACTCTTAGCATGTTGCTTGGCATTTAAATATTTAAATATTTAAATGACAATGTTAACTGTTGTTTGCACTGATGAGATACAAGGTATGGTCAATTTAGGATTAACTACTATTATTTTCCTCTTATATGGCATATCTATAGCTTCAACTTTGTCGGTGACATAAAATTCAGCACCAATTTTGATATTGTACTGACTTGTGGTACTTGATCTCTTTGCTATGGCTGTTGAAGAACTTCAACATTCGAGAAACAGTCTACCAGATCAAGTTGTTGTTCAGTGCATAAAAGAAAGATTATCTGCTTTGGGAAATTGTATAGAATGCAATGACCATGTGGTCCTCACACACATTGATCTAGATAGGTATTGTCTTATTATGGATTATCACTTTTATTTTCTATGCTAATCTGTTATGCTTATTTAGGATTGGAAATTGATTTGGAAAGAGACTTGTATTTTTATTTTAAACACGGCTGCTGAATAAAGTGGACAAACTTCCACATAAACAATGCTTGTCATTCTGAATTCTGTTTACTTAAATTTTTAGGTTATGATTACAACTCATAAACTTTAAATGGTTTCTTGAAAAGAATAGACAAAATTTCATTGAAAAGTTTGATAAAACTAGGTAATCTGACTACCCGAAAAAATTCTATGACTTGTAAAACTCATTTTTATTTTAATGTGTTTATGGGTTTGGGGTTGTATGTCTTCTATATCCAAGTACATCAACTTTTATTTTGTGGGGGGGGGGGGGGGGGGGACGAAAGAAAGAAAAACGGTTATTTGAATAGGTATTAAACTATTTGTCCCTCTTTTTTGTTGGCATTTATTTAAAAAAAGAGAAGAAATTGAAGGTAACCAATGTTGGTTTTGTGAATTAAAAAATCCTTATTTTCAACTTCAATTGTCATGTAAGATGATTTGCTTTGTTAAAAGCCTTACATCAAGCCTCTGGTTTGTCCACCAACACCGTTCTTGTGTTGTGCTACAAATGTTGACATTGGCCTCCATGTGGTTGCAGTAATCATCACAATCATCAGATAATTTTTGTTCCTGCTGTTTGGACTTGCTGTGTATTCATAATTTTGAAGCCTGTCTAAATTTCTTCAAGGTATGTATTATCTCATATGCAATTGACAATGATGTTGCTTCTATCTACTACCTATTGCATTTACTATTTGGTTTGGGATCTAATAAAGCTTTGATGGTTTCTACTGGTATTTTGTTTGGTGGCATTTTTGCCTTTGCTTCGAGAAGGATTATATCCCCTGTACTCCCTTTGGTTTTTTTACTGTGTTGGCTTGGCTATTTGGGTTTGTTTATTGGAATTGTCAATTCGTGTGCTTATGTAAGTATGTATTTCTAGTGTATCTTATTTTGTGGCTATGAGCTTAACATTCCCCTGTTGAAAACTGTACTCCCTTTGGTTTTTTACTCTGTTGGCTTGGCTATTTGGGTTTGTTTATTGGAAGTGTAAATTCATGTGCCTATGTCAGTATATTTCTATTGTATCTTATTCTGTGGCTGTGAGTAGAGGTGTCAAAATGGGCTACCCGGCCCGGCCCGGCCCGCATCGGGTAGCGGGCTTGTGCGGGCAGGGCTAAAATACCCGGCTAAAATTCGGTCCTGTGAACTTAGTGCCCTAGCCCGGCCCTATGCGGGTAGCGGGCTTGTGCGGGCCGGCCCGGTTAAAAAAAAAATTAACTTATTCAAAAATGTTGCTCATTAAAAATTGTAAACAATTATACTTTTACAAAACTAAAAAAAATTACAATTTAGTTATAAAAATCATTTAAAAGGGGAAAAGCAAAATGAATTTGCATTCGATGAATCGAAATTGTTCCAAGATTTTTCCATTTTATAATAGTACTCAATTGATATGTAATTAAATTAAATTAAATAAACCTATACTGCACTTGTTCCAAAAATTGTTCTTCAAAATTGATTCTAAATTGTTCCAAGATTTTTCCATTTTATAATAGTACTCAATTGATATGTAATTAAATTAAATAAACCTATACTGCACCTGTTTCAAAAATTATTCTTCAAAATAGGATTATAAAATACATATTTGACAAACTTGGATTTGAGGAAGTATATATATGCACTAATATAATAATATACTCGATCATAATTGTTTTAATTAATTAGTTATCTATCAAAAGAAAATCATAATTGCTCACCATATCCATTGACTTCACAGTAGAAATTTCAATTTTCAGAACTTCAAACATTTTTAGATGGAAGAAAAATAAAAAATGGGTCATGCCAGCGAACTTAAGCATAACTCAAAAGCAAGGCAATTTATTTTTAAAAAAATGGGCCGCCCGTTAGCCCGATCGGGTAGCCCGGCCCGAACCCGCTTAAGACCGGGCTTTTTCATTATCGGGCTAAAAAGCCCGGCAAAAATTCGGGCCTCTAATTTAAGTGCCCAAGCCCTTCCATATTGCGGGTTCGGGCGGGCCGGCCCGGTCGGCCCGGCCCATTTTGACACCTCTAGCTGTGAGCTTAACATTCCCCCCTGTTGAAAACTGTTTAGACTATTGGTGGGGTACTATTATTTTCTTGGCTCAGCTGCAACTTCATGGTGTGTATTACTTGCTTGATTTGGATTCATTCTCTTCTTGGCATGTTGTTCTAGTATTTTATTTTTTCCAAATATCGTCTAATTATAATGCGAAGTTATGGTTGCATTATATAAGTAGTATTATGGAATGTATTAGTTGCCTTGTTTCTTGTGTTTGCACGTTTCCAAACACCTGTACTATTCTGTTTAACCATATAATATATGTATACTATATTAGCTAGCATATTATTTATATATATAAGGATACTTCATCTTTCAAGTTATTTTATTTTAAAAAAATAAGATTTATCTGTTAAGAAATATAAATAATGATTGGGATCATCTTGCAGTTATTCCCAATCCTATTTTACTTTTCATTCTTCAAAGAAAATTATATTCGTTGATTAATTAAGGGTACCGATAGAAGCCATTTTGGTTTTCTTTTTTTACCTTTAAATCCAAATGCTGTCCCATTCAGCCACTATAGGTTTAATTTATTTTGGGATATATATGTTGGAACCACAGGAAACACTAGAAGGGGGGTTGAATAGTGTTTTAAAACTTTGCGCTAATTTTGGAAACCCCTTTTTTAAAACCATCTTATTGAACAAATAACCTATGCAGGTTATTATGAAAGACTCTTTTGCCAAATAGTAAATAATGTCAGAGTTACGCGAGGGCTATTGAAAGGGAGTTTTTCAGAGACTTGCTGAACTTAGATAAATACAAATGTGCTTTCTGAGATCACTTCAGATGATTTAATGAAAACATTTTAGAAACTTGTTTAAACTAATTTTGATAAGTAAAGACTTGAAAATAGAAAACATGTTGTTTCAAAAATGTTTTGCACTAATGTATTAAACATTTCAGCAACTTGTTGAAGACAGATTTGTTAAAGAACATGCTAAACCCACTTCAGAAGGTTCAATAAGTACTCCTGTTTAAAATGATTTGGTCAAGAGTGGAGTTTTATTATGTTGATTGTGATATTACTTTTCAGACTCTTCCCTAGTTAGAAATAATTAGATAATAGCTGAGAGTGAAGAGGTTAAGGGTAGAGAAAGTAGCTTCTGAAAATATTCAGATGATGAGTTTCAGTCTGAAGTTTTGATTATCTTCTGAACTAGGTTCAGACTCAAAATTGTTTGAAAACGAGTTTAATTCAGAAGTAAAGTTCTTATTTAAATACTTTTGAATCCCCTTAGTTAGATGAAAACTGAATTAAAATAGGTTAAGGGATAGAGAAGATTTATACAAGAATTTATCTTGGTTCACTCACTAATCCAGTGAGCTACATCCAGTCACAGGGCAAACCACCACTGGATTTTCCACTATCTGAACATAGATACACGTATTCTTTTATCATCAAGCCTCTTCAGGCTCTCAACCGAGTATTCTTTCTTAACCAAGCCTCTCTAGGCTTAAACCGAGTTTTCTTTCTTAACCAAGCCTCTCCAGGCTTTAACCGAGTATTCTTTCTTAACCAAGCCTCTCCAGGCTTAAACCAAGTATTCTTTCTTAACGAAGCCTCTGCAGGCTTAAACCAAGTATTTTTTCTTAACCAAGCCTCTCCAGGCTTAAACCAAGTATTCTTTCTTAACCAAGCCTCTCCAGGCTCTCAAGAGTATTCTTTCTTTCTCCAAGCCTCTCCAGGCTCTCAGACACTTAATAGTGTTTACAATGAAAAGTTTAAGTTTCCTAGAAGCTTAAACTGAGGTTTATCTTGTACTATAGGTTAACTGAGTACTACTCAGGATACATGCAGTAAATCTAAGTACAAGGTATAACAGAGATACACGTGTTTGATTCTAAGCTCTAATTCATCTCTGTAGGATCAGAAGGTTGGCTTGATAAAATATGTATTAAGCTTGGCCAATTTCTTCTGTGGGCTTGATGAATGCCATGGTTCAAGGGTAGATAATTTGGAATTCATGGCAGCTCATCATGGTCAGTTCCAGTGAATGAATCTTCAGGAATTTGGCCAACCCATCTCTCACTCGCCTTTTTCTATTTTTTTGAGACATTCTTGAGGCTATTTGTATGTTCTGAAAAATATAGCCATTTGAAGATTGTTGATTTTACCGTTGAGAAGAAATGATTAAGCTCATAGAGCCGTTGTGAAATAACTTCTCATTTGGTAGCTTCTTTCTTAAGCAGGTTAGGTGTGCAGATGACTTGGTTCTGACACACTGTAGATAAGCTCTTAAACATGAGAGATTTTCTTTGTCTTCAGCAGGTTGATATTTCTTTTTTCTCACTTCTTTCTTCATTTGTCTTCTTCAGAGTGTAAGGAGATAGGATATAAAGATCCGTTAGTCTACTCCTTTTGACCGTTGTGAGTTTTGTTTCTCTTTGCTTGGCTTGCTTCTTTCTTTCTTCTTCTTTCTTTACAAAGGAAGTCTTTAGAAATGACAACGTTAGACTTCACTTTTGTCCTGTTGTGTTTTATGCTTTTCTTTTCACTTCGAGGTACATGCCTCTGATAGCGTGTTGCAGAGAAGATACAGAAGTAGGTGTACAACATCGCTGACCTATCTCTGACATCTATTTGCTTTACTGCAGTAGGCTTCCTCTTTCATGTTAGGTTCTGAAGCTGAGCCCGAAGGCCTTTGTTTTTCTTTGCATCAATTTAGCTTCACAACTCATGTTTGGTGAGACTTAAGTCTTTTAATTAACTTATTCAGATTGACTCATAAGTCTTCAGAGAGTTGTATAATGTGTTTGGCTTCTTCTTCTTCAGAGAGTCTGAGATGCCACGTCATCATATTCAGAAGGTATGTGTTCAGCAGATTCATCTTTAGTATACACATACTTTCAGCAGATTGCATTTCTTCAGCTTGATTTAGCTTTTCATCTTAGGGATGCTTTCAGCGAGTTTCTTCCTTCATCGAGTTTCTTCTTTGGATGTTTGCTTCTTTCTTCTTCATTTTTCAGGAGCATGTAGTTTATCTTCATTTCAGCTTTCCCCAGATGTACTCTTTCTTTTCTTCTAGACTCTTTCTTTGGTTCAGTAGGTTGGTTGAATTTTTGGCAAGTCCCTTTCTTCAGCATATTGCCTCTTTGTTCTTCCTTCAGTATGTCTTCCTTCTTTAGCTGGTTCCTTCTCTTCAAGTCTATCTTTGATTCAGAAGGTTGAGTTGCTTTTGCATGGTTTATTGTTTACTTGACTGCAATGGATCATCTGAAGTATGCTTGTATCTTCTGAATGAATGATCTGAAGTATGTTTGCATCTTCTGAATGAATGATCTGAAGTATGTTTGTCTAAGACAAGGTGATGTTCTTTTGATTGACAGACTTTCATGGGTTTTAAGCTTGTCTTTATTTCTGATTCCATAGATATACTTCTTCTTTCCACATTTTCTTCAGATGGTTGGTCGCGTTCAGATAGTTGCTTTAATGCTCTTGTTGCTTTGTTCTTCTTTAGTAGATTTCTTCTTTCAGCGTTTCTTCTTGTTCAGATTTGCTTTGTCTTTCTTCGGATTTCCTCTTCCTGTCTTTTGCTTGCTTCTTTGGCTATCTTCATATTCTTGTCTTCAGATGGATGCTTCATCCTGTAACCTGAAACACAATGCACAGAATAATACCTTTCTCAGTAGAATATGTTCTTATATAATCTAATTTGTTAATCATTAAAACCTGAGGCTAATGAGTCTTAAATCTAATTTAAATACTTAAATTAATTCTGAGACTCAACAAAATATATATATATATATATATATATATATAACCAAACAAGGTTTAAATGAGTTAAAGTTCCTATACATATCTTTATCGCCAATTATAGTAATTAAATATGCCAATGTCTCCATCTTGAACTTTGGTAATATGATTAGGGATAAGGTTGGTTTTTTTTTTCACTAGTTTTATTATTTTAGTTAATATCTAGAGATGAATCCACAAGTATGATTTCAACCGGCCTTAAAATATTTTATAAACTTATGGTTGCATTTCATAAAATATTATATTTAACCGAACATCATACAAATCTTCACGGTACTATTATTTTTTCTTTTTTTTCATAAGTACATGTTGTTCTAGTATTTTATTTTTAAACACAAAATATTATGTTTAACCAAACATCATACAAATCTTCACTACTTATTTTACAATGTCCTTAGAGGAAAAGAAGTTATTCTATGAAGTATTGGAAAATGCCAAGTTTCCACATGGTTATGCATCTAATATTTCATGTTTCATTCGTAAACGGAAAATATCTGGATTGAAAACTCATGATTGCCATGTTATAATGCAAGAACTTCTACCTCTTGCTTTGCGAGGAACAATAGATAAAAAGGCCAGTTCTGTTTTGATTGAACTATGCACATTCTTTCGAATGCTCTGCAGCAAAGTGCTTAAAGTGGAAGAGTTAGAGTTGCTTGAAGAAAAAATTGCATTAACATTATGCAATGTGGAGAAACTCTTCCTCCCATCATTTTTTATAGTTATGGTACATTTGATTATTCATTTAGAAACCGATGTTAAAATTGCAGGGCCGGTACATTATCGTTGGATGTACCCAATTGAGAGGTACAAAGGATTACCCTAACTTTTTGGTATATCATAACTTATACTTAATTACTAAAGTAGTATATTAATAATCTTATTTTATGTGATAGGTACTCATGTACTTTAAAATCATATGTTCGTAATCGTTCATGCCCAGAAGGTTCAGTAGCAGAAGCATATCTTGCAAATGAGTGTCTGGCATTTTGCTCAAGATATATGGAGGGTGGACAATCAAGGTCTTATTGGTCAAGTAAAAGTGAAAACGAGATTGATCATTCCTCAGCTAAAGAAGAATCTCTTTTCTCTACTATTGGACATCCTTATGGAAGAATAGAAGCATTTCCTAAGAATGATAAAACATGGCTGCAAGCACATCGATATGTGCTCTTCAACTGTGAATCTAATGTGGTTGAAAATTACAAAAAGTAAATGACTAATCTCTATTTCATTAACTATATATAACTTTATTTACTAGTAATGCTGATACATGTTGGTTACATATGTAGTGAACACATTAATGAGATCAAGAGATCACATCGTAAGTGCCGCCTTAGTACCTTACACAACATCAACTTGATCGCTTGCATTTTGATTCATTTCATGATTGGTTCAAGGAGCAGGTAATTAGTAGGATTTTAATCACCATTTAATGTAAAAATATTTGCAAATCTTCATTGGAATTGATGGTCATATATTACTTAATGGTTAGGTTAAGGAGTCAGACCTCATACGTGATGTCCCAAATGATCTGAAAGCCCTTGCACAAGGTCCAAGCTATATAGCAAGAATATTTAGAGCATTTGATATGAATAATGGGTATCGATTTCGAACAAAACAATCTGAAGAGTTCATGGAGATGCAAAATAGTGGTGTTATGGTTGTTTCAAAGATAGAAAGTTATGTAAGTACAAGTGACAATGCTCCAAAATCAGGAAATATTGCCTATTATGAATGGCTGAAAGATATTATAGAGCTAAATTACTTTGAAGAATTTAAGGTTGTTTTATTTAAATGTGATTGGGTTGATGTCACCCAAGGTAGAGGAGTTAAAGTGGATGACTTGGGTTTTACACTTGTGAACTTCTCACACCTAATACATTCTGGAGATCGAGAAAGTTATAAACCTTTTATATTTGCAGATCAAGCTCAGCAAGTGATATTTGTGCAAGATCCTTGGGATCATGAATGGTTTTTACCTAGGCCATTTAAACCTTGAGATGTTTTTGATATGGGAGAAGAAAGTAATGTGCACTTTAAGTCATCAACGCAAAATGATGCTAATGACTTAACTTTATTAGAAAATATTTGTGAATCAGAGCATGACAATAATGACTGGGTAAAAAATGGTATTGATGGTATAATAATTGATATGAGCCTACATTCTAATCCTCTTCCAAATAGAGTTGAAGCTAGCAATGACGGAGGAAATGAAAATGAATATGATAATGATTCTGAATAAGATAGGTAATACTCAAATTCTTTATTTAGGTTTTATATTTGAAATCTTTTTACTTGGACTATCATTCACACTTTGATTGCTAAAAAGTTTTATTTTATTTGACTTATTTGACTTATTATTGTCTTGAAGGCTTGCATGTTTTCTATAGTGGGTATTTGATAATAATATTCTTTTTTATTCGGCATGTGTTTGCAATGACATTTAATGGAGATTTCCTGTTTCAGTTTTGAATGATTCATCTTACAAGGGAGTTTCATTTTCACTTCTGAGTTCTAAGCTAGTTGGTTTCATGCACACCCTGACTGAGTAATAATAGAGGAAAGTCAAGTTAGCAAGATTTGTCATAGATGGAAGCGTTTTACTGGTTGGGAAGTGTTTTAACTTCATTTTCCTGATCATTTAGGCTATTTGTTTAATTTCCATTGTGTCCTGTATAATCTTTAATAATGTTAGTTGTGTCTTTAGAATAATTTTATTGATGATGTCCCTGAAAATTTTCTTATTTTTATGCTCTCTCTTCTCATTCACCAAAATTAATGAGTTGTTATTTTCAGGCATCGGACAAGCTTAGAGTTGATATTGCTAAAACAATTAAAATTAATATTCATATTATTCTTCAAACTTTTTGGTTCTTACACCGGCTTTGATAAACATGATGTTCATGTAATGGTTGAGTTGAGTGAGTGGGTGAGTTTGGATAATAATGAGCAAAATGAGGGGTGAATCCTTTATTGTGGGTAAACCTTTGTACAGGTGCCGCTATTATATATTATAAGTTCTGTACATTCAATTACCTTCAATTACATTGGTTACCCGAATTTGTAATCTTGCTTTCAAAATTTTGCAATTCTGTTTTTTTTTTTTTTTTGTGAGAAAATGGGTAGGGTCTGGAACACTTGTTTTTCTCTTGGATGAACATTGATCATGTGGGTTTTATTTTTCCCATTAGATGATAGGTTGAAAATTAAAAACAAAAACAAAAAATTAGATTAACATTCAGAACAGTTTTATTAATATATAGTTGTTTGTTCCTTTTTATCATTAATCATTATAGTTCTCCCTATTAACATTTGTCATTATGTGACATCATTTGGCGTATTGATTTTAACCCCCATTTCCCTCCCCTTTCCTTTCTCCCTCTGCCTGGATATATGTCTCTAATAACTAAGACTTTATAAGCTCTTAAATTAAAAAAAACTAAAAACTATTTTTTTTATTTTGTGTGCCTTTTTTAATTAAAAATTCTTGATTCTATTATGCCTTTCTGAGTAGTGCCAAAACCAAAGGGCATTGTTATTAGAACTAATGCATTTATGTTTTATAGGCTCTATAAGTATATATTTATGCTTTATGATATGAAGCCTACCTTGTTATTCATGATGACATGAGCTTTGGCAATTTAGTTTTTCATTAGTATATTATTTGTTATGTATAGGGCTACTGTTATTTAACTCAATGCATAGGAAAAGTAATGTTAGTTTTGTTGATGAACAATGTCATGATGAAGAAGTGTGGCCTAATATACAACAATTAATGAATGCTCAGAACTACTCTCAATCTGAAGCACATAATTCTGAATCCAATGAACTGAATAATTCAGCAAGCACTAATGAACAAGAAAATGATGAAGTGGGTGACATTATTATAATGCAAATTTTTTTGTAGTTTTAAATTTGCTTGAATTGAATCGTGACATTTACAAGCTATCATATTAGGTTTTTCAGAAACAAGGAATGTTCACGGACCTACCTTGTTGAAAGACATTTGGAATATGCCTCAAGGTAAGACAATCGAAGTGCAATTCAATAGTCGTAACCAAGCTATAGGAAAGGAAGGTTGAAGTTGTGGCTTCAATCACAAGAAGGGAGGTTGAATTGTGATCGACTAAAATATCTGCAATTTCTTTGTATACCTTTTCTGCTCAAGGGTTTGCCTTGGCTTAATACAAAGAAATAAATTCTCAGAAGGTAATGGTTACCTGGTTTTAATTTTATAGAAGATATATATCTAGTTAAGTGATATGGCAGTGATAGATAGTAGTAAAGAGAGAGTAAAGAAGATGACACACATAAATTTTATACTGGTTCACCTCTTCCAACCTGAGGCTACGTCTAGTCCCTACACCTGTAGGATTTTCTCACTCTTTTAACCAAATTACAATTTTCATGGGTAACTTTACCACTAGTATTCTTTACTTGCCTCTTCAGGCTAACAACAACCTAACCAACTCAGTTTTTCAACTGAATACCAACTGCAGAACCTTCTGCAGAAGATTCAGTACCTAGAATACTGCAAGTACCTTCTGCAGATTCTGTAAACAACCTGAGATCACCAAATCTCAGTAAACCTCACTGAAATCCCTTTCCCTTACTGCTCAGAAGAAGGAAATGCACCTGCATACTTCTCTTGAGACTTTTACAATGAAAATGATAAAGAATAAGAACAAACAAGGCTCAAAACAATACACTACTTGCACAACAGAAGCAAAATGATGAGCCAAGACTCTCTCCAAAGCTTTTCAGACCAGAAAGCACAAATATGAAGGAGAGAAATTGTCCAGAAGATTGAAGAAGTGAAACAGCAGAAATATATGTATCTTCTGGAGTGAGGTGAGTTCCAAGTGTGGAGGAACTCTCCTTTTATAGAGGGCTGGAGTAAAGTAGCCGTTAGACAACCAGTTGGCTTTAGGAAAGGTCCCTTTCTCTACTGCAGCAAGTGCAGGCTTTACAGCTATCAACTTTGACCATCTTCTATCTTCTTCAGAGTATCTTCTGCAAGTTATTTTTGGGCTATTTCTCAAGGTTTTTCTTCTGCAGACATGATGAACCTTTCCAGTATAGTATTTTCACTTATTCTTGAGTCACTTTGTCCATTGGAATCATGAGAAGATGAGAAGAAGAAGATTAATATGAATTTAGATTTATTTGCATCTTCTGCAGCAATTCATTCCTTTTGCAGGGTTTCTGGAGTTTCATTCTTCTTGCAGATCTTTTTGAAATACATCTTTTGCTTGATTGAGAATATTTTTAGGTCTGTTATGCACTTGTAACCTTAGAAGATAGAGAATCCAATCTGTCCTTTGGTTCCTGACATGATTTGCTCCTTCTGCAGACTTAATGATCTAAGGTTTTTCTTTAGGACTGCCATCTATCTTCTGATAATCAATTTTATACCTCACAGAAGATGTTTTAAATATATCTTGATGCTTGATAGCCTGAGATGAGCTTTTCTCTTTCTTTTACAAAATGAATCTTCCTTCTAAAGGAATTTTATTATGATTTCTTTTTCTAGAGGGCTGTTCTTATCTTCTGGAGGATAGCAGTATCCT
Source organism: Sesbania bispinosa (assembly GCA_026901365.1). NCBI lineage: Eukaryota > Viridiplantae > Streptophyta > Magnoliopsida > Fabales > Fabaceae > Sesbania > Sesbania bispinosa. Next base: position 617,854 of record QLOH01000458.1, on the reverse strand, counting down.
TCTCATGATTTCTCAGTATGCATTATATCTATTTTTCACAGATTTGTCATTCTTGTCAAATCTGAGACTTATCTTATTAAATGAGTGGTATTCATTCCTTTCTTTTGCTGCTCAATTGTACCTTTTGCAGATGCTTTCCTGTATCTTCTGAACATTCACTTGAACAAAATCATTAGTCCTTAAAGTTCAAAATTATTCCAAGTAAACCTTGATTGGTTGTCATTATTAAAACACTTTTTAAGGGATTCTTGGACCTTACAATCTCCCCCCTTTTGATGATGACAACCTATCTAGTTTTAAATTGTTATAATTCTGAAAAATACTCCCCCTGAATGTATGCAGGTATCTTTGAGGGATATGATTTGATTTAAGCTTACTTTCATGGCATTCAATTTACTGTTAATCATATGGCTGAGAATGTAGGTTTCAAAATGCACATTTTGGACTATGTAGTGCATAAGTCTTTAAGATATACATTTGATCAGTCATAAACCAGTTAATATATATTCTAATTAATCAATCCTAAGTACTCATAGCAGCAAGAGAAAGCACAATTCAATTGAGTATCAAAAGACAATTCCATTAATCACATTAAGCAAGACAAGGAATAGTCATTCCGGAAACATGAGTCATAATCAATGTCATTCAAAAAGTAAGCCAAACTAAAATTGATTTCTCCTAACAGATTCCTAAGACATAACAATGTCAAACAACCTACTACTCCTACTACTTCTCCTCCTTTGTCATCTATCAAAAAGAAACTAATATGGCCTAGGAGAAGCATAATCATCATCTTCTTCTACTTTGAGGGTGAGAATGATCAGAAGATGAGGAGGTAGTTGGTTGGAGGATATTCTGAGGAGGCCGGTATTGATTGAAAGGCACCTGTGGTGCTTGAGGAGATATGACAGGTAGAACAAAGGTATTGAGCCAAAATTGGTGCTGTGTAAACCTCTCTATCATCTCATTTATTGAATTTTGCAGGATATTGACATTGGAGAACAATTTTTTTTATATCTGCCTTAATCTTCCTCACTTGTATTTCAATGGATTGAGAAGAGGAAGGCTCAGATTTGTTAGTGGGAGCAGCAGTTTCTGGTCCAGCAGCTTCATCCTTCTGCAGAGGCTTAGAAGGAATTTCTTCCCTTTCAGCACTTAGTTGCTGGAGAAATGTTTCCATGGATGAGAGATGGATAGACACAGCAAGAATATTATCTTTGAGAGGTTGAGGTGCAGGAATAGAGGAATCAAGAATTGGGGATGCAAGAAATTGATTTACAAAATCAGTCCCCAAAGTGCCTGCAGAAGGAGCTGATTGGTTTTCTTCCTTCTGCACAGTGTCTTTAGCAATCCCTTCTTCTTGAGCAGCTACAGTAGCAGTGGGAGATTGATGTTAAATAATTAGAGAGACAGGCTGAGTTGTGGCAAGCATGGCCAGAGTGTTCACTGCTAACCCTTTTGCAAAAGCAAGTGATGTTTCCCTATCTCCGTCTGCAGATTCAACTTCTCTGGAAACAGTTTGCAATGGAGAAACAGCTTCTTCTTTTTCAAAAGGTGATGGTTCTTTTACTTCAAATGAGGATGGAGGAGTGAGACATTCTGGAATATCTCTCTCAATTCCATAAGTTTTCTGAACTTTGCTCAGCTGCCCTTCTCCAGAAGGTGCAGTCAAATCCTTCCTTTTTCTGGAGAAGGTCTTTAGTTCCTCTTTCTTCTTCTTAGTCCTTGGAGCCTTTTCCTCTTCTGAAGCTTCTTCTTCTTCACTGCTACTGCTGGAGAATAGCTCAGAAGGTGTAGGGTGTACCATCTTCATTTTCTTAATGTTCTTTCTATTAAAGAAGGTGCAGCTGTCTTCAGATTCCTCATCCTCAAGAGGCACAATATACAATCTGAAAATTTGGTTAACAACATACCATATGGTAGGCTAGCATAGGCTCTCTGTGGATTGGCTGAGTAAAGTATGCTTCTCAGAAGCAGATAGGATAGAGAAAGTGGTTTTCCAATCAGCAAATGATACAGAACCAGTAAGTCTTGGTCTGTAACCTTCTCAAGGGTTCCAGCTCTAGGAAGAATGGAGTAACAACACATTTTATTGAATAACCTACAAATGGGGATTAGTTTACTAGAGACAAGAGGTAGGTCAGGTTGGCTGAGAACTTTTCTGACTACTTCTTCTTTGGTTATGCTTGCAGAAGCATACCAAGTGTCTTCATACAGATGGTTTTCACAAGCAGAAAGATTAAGAACTTCCTCAATGATACTTGGTGTGAGTATGATGGTTGATCATTTGATGTCAGCAACAAGTGAGTTCCCATCACTCTTATAGTTACTTGCAGAAGCATAGAAGGCTTTGATCAGCCTTGGATAGACAGGTTCTCTAAAGACAAGAAAGTCTTCCCATCCTTGCTTCTGAAGAAAGTAATTAATATCCCATCCTCCTTTTCTTATCTCCCTTAACATGAAGAATCTGCCAGGAATGATACTTTTCCATTTCCACTTTAAGAGAATGCCTTGAGCATCTCTGAATCTTCAAATAGATCAAGATCACTATCCTCTGGATCCTCAAAAGAATCACTTTCCTCTCTGTTATCTCCTTTTGAAGCATTTTTCTCATCTTCTGGATAAGCTTGAGTGGCAATGGGAGAAGTAGGTTCAAGTGGAGAGTTAATCCCAATGGGATTGTTTGGATCATTTCCAATGGTATGGAAAGAGGCCTTATTCCTTTCAGACCTTCTAACTCTAACAATAGGGATATCAGTAGAAGGAACATTTGAGGAGGAGGGAGCTGAGACAGGTTTGGCTTTGGTGATGGCTGGGGAAGGTTCACCTGGTGTTGATTTAGCTGGTTCAGAAACAGTTTCTTCAACTGATGGTTCAACATGAGTTGATTCTTCCATGGGAGGTTTAGTTGATAGTGGTTCAACACGCAGGGGTTCAGAATATGGAACTATTTCCATTCTAGTAGCTTCATATTCCTCTTGATTTCCTTCATCTGAGAGAGGAGAGGAAGTGGAGACATTTTTGTAAGCTATTGACTTCATTCTCATTTTAGATTTTAGAACAGATAAACAGAGTATGTGAGGATAAGGATGCAGCTTGTTTTATGAACGTAAAGAAGGTTTGGAGATGAAGAGGCTGAGTTCCTTAGCTGACATATAGCTCTTCTAACTAGTCGTTTGATAGGAGAGAGAACATGATAGTAGGAGAAAGAGAGAGAGAGTAGCGCGCATTTCTACATTTTGGTTGTTCCAAACGGTTAAAAATTTAATTGCCTAATTAGTGTAACTAACTTCCTTTTCAAATTGGAGGGACAAAAGAGCTCTTTTTCATCTATTGCTCTTAGAGAGCTAGGCACCCTGCAGCTCATGCAATGCCACTTTCACAGTTGACCTAGCAGAGAGATTTTGAGAGGCTTTGACCCTTTCTGGATTTTGGAAAGCTATCATACTAGGTCAGAGATGATTCAAACTTTGGAGAAGAACACTCTTCTTCTTGAAACAGAAGGAAGAAGTTCTGCATATTTGTGCAGAAGGAACAATTCCTACCTAATACTGTACCTTCTGCAGAAGATATAAATATCTTCTGTGTTTATGGCAGAATTAAAATTCAATTAAAGCAATCAATTTATTTAAAGACATTCAATTTAATAATCTGCACATATTTAATTTCTCTCTAATAAACACAAACCTATCTTTTACAAGAGGTTTAGTGAAAATGACAGCAACTTAAAGCTTGGTTTCTATGAATTTAAGTTCAATCTCGTTTTTCTGAACATGATCCCTAATGAAATGATGCTTTATATTAATGTGTTTAGACCTAGAATGTTGTATAGGATTCTTGGACAAGTTTATGGCACTTGTATTGTCACAAAATATAGGGATTTTTTTGTACCTTAAGCGATAATCCTCCATTTGATGCTTTATCCATAACATTTGAGAACAGCAGCTTGCAGCAGATACATATTCTGCTTCTTCTTCATCCATTTTGTTTCTTGTTCTTCTCAAATTGATCCAGTTCTTCTTTCATTGCTTCTACCCAAGATTCATCTTCTAAGGCTTCATTTATATTCTTTGGTTCAATTTGAGACAAGAATGCTGAACTATTTCCATTATTTCTGAGTTGTGATCTAGTTCTGACTCCTTCTTCAGTGCTTCCAATGATTTGTTCATGTGGATGATTGGTGATTAGCTTCCAGCTTTTAGGAAGACTCTCTTTAGCTACATCAGTATCTTCTGCAGAACCTTCTGCAGGAATTTCCTGTTCTACTGTATCTTCTGGTGAGCCTTTTCTGTCAGAAGATTGCTTCTGCAGTAGCTCACCTTCATCATCTGATTCTTTTCTATGTTTTTCTTGACAAGAGGGATTAGTTTCATTGAAAACTACATGCATGCTTTCTTCTATGGTTTGATTCTTGATATTATAGATTCTATATGCTTTTGAAGTAGTAGAATATCCAAGAAAAATTCCTTTTTCAGATTTTGCATCAAACTTTTCAAGAGTTTCCTTGTTGTTTAAGATGAAACAATCACAACCAAATACATGAAAGTATCCAATGTTGGGTTTTCTTCCCAACCATATTTCATGTGGAGTCTTATTTAGGATGCTTCTGATGGAAACCCTGTTAAGTATATAGAAAGCAATTGATACAGCTTCAGCCCAAAAGTATTTTTGAATGCCACTATCACTTAACATGGTTCTAGCCATTTCTTGGAGGGTTCTATTTTTCCTTTCTACAACTCCATTTTGTTGTGGAGTTCTAGGACAAGAAAAGTTATGTGAAATTCCATTTTCATCAAAGAAGTTCTTAAAAGAGTGATTTTTAAATTCCCCTCCATGATCACTTTTTACAGAAGCTATCAGTTGGCTACTTTCATTTTGTATCTTCTTGGAGAAGATCTTGAAAGCATCAAAGGATTCATTCTTAGTTATAAGAAATAAAACCCATGTGAATCTAGAGTAATCATCTACAATAGCAAGTCCATATTTCTTTCCTCCTAGACTTGGTGTTTTAGAAGGTCCAAACAAATCTATATGCAGCAGTTCCAATATTCTTTTAGTAGTAATTACATTCTTAGGATGAAAACTTGATTGTGTATGTTTTCCTTTTACACATGCATCACACATTCTATCCTTTTCAAATTTGATTTTTGGTAAACCTCTAACTAGATCTAGTTTAGACAGTTTGGAAATGCTTTTCATGTTTAGATGACCTACTTTCCTATGCCATGTCCATTTGTCATTTTCAAAAGAAGCGAAACATGTATGATCAGATAGTTCTTCTAAGCATATGTTGTATAAGTTTTTGCTTCTAATACCAGAAAATAGGACCTTCTTTGTAGATGCTTCTCTAATTTCACACAATGTTGGTTGAAACATAACTTCATAGCCACTGTCACATAGCTGACTTATGCTAAGAAGATTATGTTTTAACCCTTTCACATAATACACATTATTAATTTGAGTAGAATATATCATACCTATGTTTCCAATACCTTTGATGTGAGCTTTGTTGTTGTCTCCAAAGGTAACTGTTCCACCTTCCATTCTATGGAGAAGTATGAATTTGCTCTTGTCTCCAGTCATATGTCTTGAGCAGCCACTGTCCAAGAACCATAGCTCTTTCTTCTTGAGGGATTTTCCTTTTTCCTACATCAGAATAAAGTAATGATTTAGATACCCAAATCTTTTTGGGTCCTGAAGGGTTAGATACCATTCTTTTAAAGATCCCTTTTCTTTTGTAACAATTATGAGCAATGTGTCCAATTATGTTACACCAAGAACATTTAGGAGGTTGCCTTTTAGCAGGAACAAAAATTGTTTTCTTAGTGTTTGATGCTCCTATTTCATGGAATCCTAATCCTCTTTTATCAGTGGTTTCTCTACCATTTCCTATTAGTTTATTTAAGTTATGTGTACTGATAACAAATTTACTTAAGTCTGTTTGCAGTTCATTAATCTTCTTCTGCAGAAGATAGTTTTCCTTCTGCAGTGATGCAGATTCTGTATCTTCTGCAGATTTCTGCTTAATCTGTTCAGATAGTTTAAAGTGTGATTGTTGCAGGCAATGATTAGTTTCAACTAGTCTATCATTGTCTTCTTTTAGTTTTTCATTTTCTTCTTTGGATTTAATGAGTTGTTCCTTGAGAAGTGCACATTTTTGAGCTAGAGTGTGTGAATCAGATAATAGGTTTTCAAATACATCTTCTAGTTCTTTATATGCAGTGGGAGTATAGGTAATTGCCTCATTTCATCATCACTTCCAGCCATGAGACATATGTTTGCTGCTTCTTCTCCAGAATCTTCTTCTTCTGATGAGCTGTCTGAATCATCCCAAGTTGCCATTATAGCTTTCTTCTTCTGGAAGGTTTTTGAGTCTCTTTTCAGCTGTGGACATTCTGATTTAAAGTGTCCTGGCTTGTTGCATTCAAAGCAAATTATTTGTGCTTTGGAATTTTCAGCTTTCTGTCCATCCTTCTTGAAGTTGAAGCTTTTCTTTCCTCTGCCTCTTCTTCTTATCAGTCTCTGGATTCTTTTTGAAATGAAGGCAAGTTCATCATCTTTTTCAGATGAAGTCTCATTATCTTCTGTATCAATTTCTTCTGTTGGGGTCAGGCTGTTCCTTCTGGAGGTGCTGGCTTTTAAGGCAATGGATTTTCCTCTTCTTGGTAATTCATCCATGAGCTCTTGCTCATGAACTTTTAGTGAACCAAGTAGTTCATCCAATTTTAGGACAGCAAGGTCCTTAGCTTCTTGAATGGCTGTTACCTTAGGTCTCCAAATTTTTGGAAGACTTCTAAGGATTTTTCTGACTTGCTCTTGGTTTGAATAGCTTTTTCCAAGAGATTTTAAATCATTTATAATAACAGTAAATCTACTAAACATTTGATCAATAGATTCATGTTCAACCATGCTGAACATTTCATATTGACGAATCAATATGTTGATTTTTTATTCCTTGACTTGATCAGTACCTTCATGGGCTATTTGGAGTGTATCCCATATTTCTTTGGCTGTTGAACATCCAGCAACTTTATCATATTCTCCCTTGCTTCGTGCACAGAGAAGGAAGAATTTGGCTTTGGAGTTCAGAAGATACTTCTGCTTATCTTCTGAGGTCCAATCTTCTCTTGCTTTAGGTTGAGGAGCTTCTACTTGAACTTCTGATTCTCCTTCTTTGGGCTGGACAAGAATTCTTGTTCTTCTTACTACTGGAATGAAATTTCCTTTTTCTACAATATCCCAAAGATCAATATCTTGGGATTCTAGAAACAATTTCATTTTATCCTTCCAATAGCAGTAATCCTTTCCATCAAATACTGGTGGTCTATTTGTAGATGAACCTTCTAGTATGAACATTGCAGCTCCATGATTTGCCATTTCCTTTGATCTTTTCCTCTCTTACTGTTAAGTAAGTTCAACCCTAGAGGAAGGCTCTGGTACCAATTGAAGTTGTGGCTTCAATCACAAGAAGGGGGTTGAATTTTTATTGATTAAAATATCTGCAATTTCTTTGTATACCTTTTATGCTCAAGGGTTTGCCTTGACTTAATACAAAGAAATAAATTCTCAGAAGGTAATGGTTAGCTGGTTTTAATTTTATAGAAGATACATATCTAGTTAAGTGATATGGAAGTGATAGATAGTAGTAAAGAGAGAGTAAAGAAGGTGACACACAGAAATTTTATACCGGTTCACCTCTTCCAACCTGAGGCTACGTCCAGTCCCTACACCTGTAGGATTTTCTCACTCTTTTAACCAAATTACAATCTTCATGGGTAACTTTACCACTAGTATTCTTTACCTGCCTCTTCAGGCTAACAACAACCTAACCAACTCAGTTTTTCAACTGAATACCAACTGTAGAACCTTCTGCAGAAGATTCAGTACCTAGAATACTGCAAGTACCTTCTGCAGATTCTATAAACCAACTGAGATCACCAAATCTCAGTAAACCTCACTGAAATCCCTTTCCCTTACTGCTCAGAAGAAGGAAATGCACCTGCACACTTCTCTTGAGACTTTTACAATGAAAATGAGAAAGAACAAGAACAAACAAGGCTCAAAACAATACACTACTTGCACAACAGAAGCAAAATGATGAGCCAAGACTCTCTCCAAAGCTTTTCAGACCAGAAAGCACAAATATGAAGGAGAGAGAAATTGTCCAGAAGATTGAAGAAGTGAAATAGCATAAATATATGTATCTTATGGAGTGAGGTGAGTTCCAAGTGTGGAGGAACTCTCCTTTTATAGAGGGTTGGAGTAAAGTAGCCATTGGACAACCAGCTGGCTTCAGGAAATGTCCCTTTCTCCGCTGCAACAAGTGCAGGCTTTACAGCTGTCAAGTTTGACCAGCTTCTATCTTCTTCAGAGTATCTTCTGCAGGTTGTTTTTTGGGCTATTTCTCAAGGTTTTTCTTCTGCATACATGATGAACCTTTCCAGTATAGTATTTTCACTTATTCTTGAGTCACTTTGTCCATTGGAATCATGAGACAGGGTTTCTGGAGTTTAATTCTTCTTGCGGATCTTTTTGAAATACATCTTTTGCTTGATTGAGAGTATTTATAGGTCTGTTATGCAGCTGTAACCTTAGAAGATAAAGAATCCAATCTGTCCTTTGGTTCCTGACATGATTTGCTCCTTCTGCAGACTTAATGATCTAAGGTTTTTCTTTAGGACTGCCATCTATCTTCTGATAATCAATTTTATACCTCACAGAAGATGTTTTAAATATATCTTGATGCTTGACAGCTTGAGATGAGCTTTTCTCTTTCTTTTACAAAATGAATCTTCCTTCTAAAGGAATTTTATTATGATTTCTTTTTCTAGAGGGTTGTTCTTATCTTCTGGAGGATAGCAGTATCCTACACATGATTTCTCAGTATGCATTATATCTATTTGTCACAGATTTGTCATTCTTGTCAAATCTGAGACTTATCTTATTAAATGAGTGGTATTCATTCCTTTCTTTTGCTGCTCAATTGTACCTTCTGTAGATGCTTTCCTGTATCTTCTGAACATTCACTTGAACAAATCATTAGTCCTTAAAGTTCAGAATTATTCCAAGTAAACCTTGATTGGTTGTCATTATTAAAACACTTTTTAAGGGATTCTTGGACCTTACAAAGGTCGAACACTTGCTAGCTTTCTGGGCATTATAGCTAGAACTCCAGAATTAACACCTTTGAACATAGAAGATTGGAGATCTTTTCATAAAGATGAAAAGAAGAAATTGTTGGAGTTTGTTAGGGTATCAAATAACTTTTGTTAGTATAAGCATTAATTTCTTTGATTGTTTTTTAGCGCACATGGTATGATCGTATTATTTCTTTTTGTATTTTTTTAGAAAAAGTTTTCAATCCCTGTACGTGGTGAGGAGTTTGTCAAAAAATCACTTGGAAAAAATGGAAAGATTACAAATGTGGTTTGAGGAGCATGTATTTGACAAAGTATAAGGCCAAATATGCCTTATTGAAAAATAGACCGTATCGTATACCAAGAGACCAATGGACTGGTCTTGTCTCCTATTGGGTTTCTGACAAAGGAAAGGTAACAACTTCTGGAAGTCTTTAAAAATTATAAACTGTTCAAAATTGTCTTATTGTATAGTTTGTGGAATTCTTACATTGTTTCTCTTTACCTTTTGCAAATAACTTATATGATGCTACATTTGTATTGCAATATTAGAAGCGTAGCCTGACAAATAGAAGCAATAGAGCAAAGCAAAAGATGCCTCATACAAGAGGATCTAAAAGTATTGGAACCTTAATGCATGAAAAGGCATTCATGGATAAATTAAAATTATCAATATTATATCCCATAAAAATCATCTAACATCAATTCAATTGTAGGCGAAAGATGGGGTAGAGCCTACACGAGCAGAAGTTTTCATCTTAACTCATAAGAAACGCAAAGATGGTAGACCATTGGATGAGGAGTCTGCAAAAGCATTGGTAAGATTTGCTAACAATTTTTCTCATTAAATTATTTTGAATACTTATGAGTTAGAAAATGTTATGAATTATACTATTAACTAAACTCTTAGGACATCTTGCAAGAAAAGTTGAGCAATGGAGAGAGATCTGATGAACAACCTCCCAGTGGTGTTGCTTGGGAAGGAGATGTGTTTTCTCAAGTATTGGGATCTGAATAAAGTGGCTATATTCTGAAGTAAATCATAGAGTCACAAGAAGGGGGGTTGAATTGTGACCCTTGAAAACTTTTGGTCCAACCTGCAAGTACTATGAAAAACTTACTGATCTTTGCTCAAGGAATACCTTGGCTATCAGAAGTTGCTTCTAGAAGATAGTGGTTAGTGTATAATGCCAACTAAGTTGATTGAAACTATCTTCTTAAAGGCAAGCAATATCATAAGGACTAATATCATCAAATTTTATTCTTCCATTTAATGTATTTAATGTAGTTACAACTCAGAATAAGGTTCAGAAGAATAATATAATGTTTATGCAATTATGCAGAAGCAAAACAATGAATCTATCACTTTAAACCTTTCTTCTAGAGGGTCAAATGATTTTGTATTTTAATAAAAATTTCCAGAATAGTTATTTAGCCAATAACTAATAAGTTTATATGAGAAAATCTGTTCAAAAGAAAGTTTATATCAATCTGATATTTTAAAATCAAGTTACACAATGAAATCTGATATATGTTTCTTCTGAAGCATCAAATGAACTTGAAACTTGATGAAACTTTCCAGATCAGATATTTAAGTAGTAAACAATTAGAATATCGAGTTAGATCTGACTAAAAACAAGTTTATAAATATCTGGTAGTTTGAACCCTAAGTTTCAATGTTGAACAATGGACAGATTTCAAGAAATGTTCTTCTGAAGCACCAAACAGTTTCATAATTTAATGAAACTTTCCAGATCAGTATTTGAACTGATATGGATGTGATTTATGTGAAAATATTAGTTCAAAAATAGGTTTATCAAAATCTGGTCGTTTGAACCCCAAGTTCCAATGTTGAACAATGAACATCTTTCAAGAAATGTGCTTTTGGAGCACCAAACAGTTTCATAATGTAATGAAACTTTCCAGATCAGTATTTTAACTGATATGGATGTGATTTATGTAAAAATATCAGTTTAAAAACAAGTTTATCAAAATATGGTTTACAGCTTGCTAAATGTTCAAAGTATGAACAATAACTAACCAAGCAATAGATGTATGTGCAGAAAATTAAAGAGAGATAGGGTAAGAGACATTGCACAGATGATTTTTATACTAGTTCACCCTCACAATCCTTGGTCTACATCCAGTACCTACCTCAGTAGGATTTTCCACTAATCAATCATGATTACAAGGTATTTTTTGCTCCCACAGCCTCCTCAGGCTCTTTGCCAAGTATTATTCTGCAGCTTCTTCAGGCTCTAATCACTAGTATTCTTTGTTCAGCCTCTGCAGGCTCTTATAGGTTTCTTCTGTAGCCTCTCAAGGCTTCACACCTACTGCAGCTTCTTTTGCAGGAAGTACTGACTCAAAAAATACCTTGCAGATTTTCTTCTGCAGGAGTTACACCTCTGTTTAGCTCACTGCACCAGTGCAGCAGCTCACAGCAACAATTATACACTCTCTCAAGAGACACTAACACTCTTAAAGCACTCTTGAGAGTTTACATAAGATGTATTTGCTGAGAATATAAGAAACAGGCTCAAAACTACTACAAATTAAGCACAGTAGCGAAAGGTTGAGCCATCTCTCTCTTTCTAAACTTTTTAGAGCAGAGTCTCAGAAAATGTGAAAAGAGAGAAAGTCTCCAGAAGATGGATCTGTAAATCTATGTTCGGACACTTCTTCTAGAGAGAGGTGTGTTTGATCTTGAGGAGAACTCCTCTTTTTATAGGAGAATGAAGGAAGTAGCCGTTGGAGACCTCCAGCTGTGTCCCTAGAGCTGTCTCTTTCAAGTTGCAGCTGTCACAGTTGTATACAGCTGTTATCTTTGACCAGCTGCCTCTTCTCAATACCTTTCTTCTGTAGATGAAAAACTTGTGGATTTTGTAGCCATTTCTTCTGTAAGCACACTGAGGGCCTTAATTTGTTTGACATAAATTATTTGAAATGTTTTTAACTCAGTTGCAGCCTCATAAATGAGAAAAATAGTATTGAATGGTTTCTGCTTCTTCTGCAGCATGTCTGACAGCAAATTTCTTCTGCAGACTTGTTGTAACTGCTTCTTCTGCAGCGTGCAAAAATTCTGTTTCTTCTTCTAAAGCTTCAAATATGCTTGTTAAAGCTTCCAATCTTTTATCCTTGCTTTATTTGCATTGTGAGAGAAGTAATTATGATTCTGGAAGTTTCTTTGAGTGTTCTTCAACTTGAAATATTCAAGGATAATAGCTTGAGGAGTGTGGGAACTTGTTCAATGCTTTTAAAGATACTTTGAACATGTTTACAACTTGAAATAAGAATTTGATGCTTCTGCAGAAACTGTAAGTTTTGCTTCTAAGGACAAAACTGTGTTTCTAGTGATATTGATCTTCTCCAATTGCTTTGTTTGCATCAGCAACACTTGGTATGAATGTGCTTGAATTACTTAAGTGATCTTTCACATTCAGAAGGTGTCTGGTTTCATGAAAAGCTCATTCTCATGCTTCTAGTGGTCTTGAATGATCCTTCCAAAGCTTCAACTTTGCTTCTGAAGCTTGATACAACTCAGTTTAATACACATGGGATCTAAGATGAACTGTCTTGACCTTCTTGAAGCTAAGAAGCTACTTCTTGAACTCGTTTAATCACTTTTGACATGAAAGCTCTATGTAACATGCTTTCTGGACACATGTTATGATGTTAAATGTTGTCTTTGTTCTTTCCACCTTCCTTCTGTAACTTTTCCTGAATTCTTTCAAGCATTCTCAAGTGCAAACATTAGTACCAAAGTATTCATAACACTTAGAATATTGTTGTGAAAGTTTGATGTCATTAAAACCTTTGCTCAAAGGGTCCTGGACCTTACATATTCGTGGTTTAGGACTTGGTCCAACTCCTTCTCTGTTGTGGGGTAACAAATCTTCCTTAGGAAATATTTCTATGGATAATGTGTCTAATGAGATAGTCAATAAATTAGAGCAAGTGATTAAGGAGTTAAAGGAAAGGCACGATGAAGAAATGAACCAAATGAAAGAGTTGAAGGAAAAACAAGATGAAGAATTGAACATGATGAAACAGAATCAAGCAAAGTTAATGTCAGAATTATCATTCGTGAGACAGGTTATGTGTAGATCTATGCCTATAGACTCATTTATGCCTAACTTTAATGCAAGCTATTTTGGAAAGGTATGACATTTAAAGCCTTTAAATATTTTTTACTAAATTTGATGTTATAAGAAAACCTTATTATCTTTGTCTATATATTTACTAGGTCCCTGATGCTAATAGTGGTCATGAACAAGCACTGCAAGCACCATATGTCATTCCGCTTGCATAGTATTAATAAAAATATCACAAATCATCATGGTATTGCAAAAGTATTTTTTTTCCTGATTGTCTCTTGAATTACACATGAACATTTTTTATTTTTCTAACTTACATCATGAATTATATATATTTGAATGACACATTTCTTTTATTTTTTAGTTTCAGGTCATACACTTTAATTTTCAGAAATCTAACAAAGAAGAATGGAAGAAGTTAGAACTATTAAGAGTTAGAAGAATTTGTTTCTTGACTATATACTTTTTTGTATAGTGATTGTGAATGGATCAAGTATTGGACTCAATGGTGTTAATATTAGGAATTGGATTTCATTGGTGTTAATATTGTCATGTTTTGATACTTATGAATTTATAATGGTTAATATAGTTATTTGGTTCTTTGTCATGGATTTATGGTGTATATATATATATATATTGACTTTTTTTTTGGATGGTTTATTAAAATAAAAATAATTTTTCTGAAGAAATTTTAATATTTAAATAAATCTGATAATTAAATCATCCCAATTATGTAGGTAACAAAACGTAGGCTTTCCCGGCAATAGAAATGGGAGGAGTAATTTTATGATCTTTTTGCGGCAATAGAATAAAAGCTGGGATAATATAATAAACTTTTAGCGGCAATAGAATAAAAGCCGGTATACAGGGAATTAGGTTATGTAGAAATCAATTTTAGTGGCTATTACAATTGCTGCTAAAACCCTGATACATTTCGCGGCCATTCTTGCCACCTTTACCGGCACTCGACTTAATTGCTTTTACCGACGCTGGATTCAGCAGCTAAAGGTTAATTGCCGGTAAAATCACTAGCGGCTATTTTTATTGCCGCTAAAAACTTTTTTATTGTAGTGATAGGTAACCACTGCTCCACACTGTCCACAGTCCTTAAATCCCAAGACGTCTCATTCCCCCAAAATCAAATTAGAAGATAACCATGTATCATGCCAAAAGGAAATACGCTTCCTATTCGAATTCCTAACATTCCACCGAATGCCTTTAAAGATTAACAGCAATACCTCTCCATACATTTGAACAATTGCTTTTCGGGACAAGAAGTGGCAAAAGATTAGTGCCACATTTATATTTACTACAAAGGATTCTAACCCACAAAGCATCCGGTTTCAGAATCATCCCACAGTGAGATGGTTTGAAGCACACTGCGAAGTGTAGACATGTACAAGAAACAAGAAAAGAGAGCATATATAGCTAGGGAGAAGACGCGCGCGAACAAAAGAAAGATGTTTTAATTTGTAGCCGGTAGCCACTTGATTTTCACTAGAAAATGGTATATAGGGGTGGGATTATGCCAACTCAACGACTAATTACCTAATCCAGACTAGCTAGGCATAGATATATGATGATTTTATATTATAAGCATTTAGATATATGATGATTTCCAAGCTTATTTAAGAAGTTCATCAAAATAAGCTCAAAATAGCTTAAGGTTGGTCTTAAGATATTTTTATAAGTTTAATCAAATATATATTTAAATGCTTATTGCATAAGATAAATTCAAATAAGTTCTAGAAAAATTCTTTCAAACACCTAGGCTAAGTTCATGATCTATGTCTCCCCAAGATGGAATATGTTTGCTTACCTATCTGTTAGCCTAAGACTATGTGTGATTAGTTATTTCAACTAACTTATAGTCTATTTAATTAGTTTATAAGTTTGTTTGACTAAGAAAAGGTGATTAATGATAAACAAAATAAGTCAGATGATTTAAGTATAACCCTATGACAAAGATAGACTTTGTAAATGTGGAAATAAATGAGGAAGAATATTCACTCCAAAGTAGCATATGAAAGAGTGAAGAATTCCAATATCATCAACAAATAAATGGGTTTTAGAGAAACACCTCCACTATTAGAAAGCTTTTGACTTGATTTGCTAACTACAAATTACAAGCCTAAGAAATAAAATGCAATGCTTGCACAATACATTCAATTAGTGGAGAAGAAATCCATTATTTCTGAGTCGTATATCCCCCTCCCCAACTTAGCGTGGTCTAAATTTAGAATGAAGTAGTTTTTTAATGGATCCGTCCTTGTCTTCCCACTCTAAATTGTTCCACCACTCGTTCTGTCCTTTGATTGCAATCAAGCTCTCCACGGCAGAACTAGAATTCAAAGGAAGCTTCTTCAGATTGGGGCACTCATATACATGAATATATTTCAAGAAAGGAAAATCCAATGCTCTCCTGTGGATGCTCCTCAGCTTTGGCAAACCATAAAAGCGGAGAAGTCTAAGATTTTGGAATATATCATTTTCACCTTCCTTCACAACTTCTTCAATTGAATTGCAATCACGAACCTCAAGAAACTCAAGAAGCAGAGCATACTTTAGCCATGTCAAATGAGTTATTGAGTCACAACTCTCAACATACACCCGACGAAGCATGTGAAGATAACAAGTGTCACTAATGGATGAACCTTCAATAATGTTTAAAGAATATAAACTTATACGAAACATATGCTTCATTCTTGACCAAGATGCTAATAATGAAGACATTTCAATTGGATCCTCTATTCCATGAATTGAAAAATGTCTTGAGCAACCTTGCAATTTGGATGACTCAAGTAATTTATGCATGCCAGTGATGGTACTTAATTCGATGCACACTTCTTCCAGTTTTGGTAAGGACTCCAACTTCTCTAGGAATGTTTCCTCAAAACTTCCACTTGCTTTATCTTGACTAGTAAATCTAAACACCTTTAACCGCTCAAGACTCTCTATCACTTCCAATGGAATAATTTCAAAACTATATATGCAACCTTCCATAAGAAACACCCTCAAGTTTTTCAAATTCTTCAATTCAATTGGCAGGGTATCTCTTATATTTGTTCTTGACAGGTTAATGAATTCCAAGTTGAATAAGTTACCTATTTCTATGGGGAGATGTTCAATAAATTTACCAGACAGATCCAAGACTTTCAACCTTGTCATGGATTGGAGATTTGAATAAACAGTACTTTCAACATTATCCAGTATGCATAGGGTGAGGAGATTTGGACAAGTTGGTATTTGCCAAGCCCAACTTCCACTAGCATCAATAATTGAAATCCTTTCAACAATATTCAACCCATCATCATCCATTTCTGACATGGCTAATGCTTCTCCCTGAACTACAACTTTTGCCTTGTTTCCATCTTGATCACGGGCTAACCATAATGCCATATCTCGAACCACATCATGCATTTTAATTGCTGGACTCCAAAAATAATCATATTCAACACCCTCTAATAGACAAGAAAGCTTTAATTTTTCAATAATAGATTCTCCTTGCTCATACATATCATATACACTCTTTTGAATCTTATCTTCAGATAGAAATCCTTCTCCAATCCATCGATCAATAAGATCATTAACTCCTACTTCATAATCTTCTGGGTATAGTGCACAATACAAGAAGCAGGTTTTGTGTGTTTCATCAGGCAGTCTGTCATAGCTGAATTTAAGGATACGAAAGACTTCCTCCTCCAAATATGAAGCTACCCAAGGAGAACTTCCTAAATTATTTTTGGCTTGCCTCCAAGCTTCAACACTTTTAACTCCAGCCATGGCACTTCCAACTGTAATAAGTGCTAGTGGCAATCCTTTGCATTCTTTAGTCATCTCCCATGCTAGTTTTGGAATTTCTATGTGACACTTTAATGTCTCATCACCTACTTTTTTACAAAACAAATTAAATGCTTCTTGCTCTAGTAAACATTCCACTTTAAATTTCTTTTGTGCCTGCATTTTAGCACACACATCCTCAAGTCTTGTTGTGAACAATATTTTTGATTGATTGTTGGTGTCCTTTGGAAGTGGAACTCCCACCATTTCTAGTTCCAACTTTCCCCATAGATCGTCTAACATCAACACAAATTTCCTTTGTTTAAGGACTTGATAAATCTTTGTCACTCTCTCATGTTGGTTACTTTTGTTCCAAGCACCATCAATGATGCCTAACCTATTTCGAATATCATTCATAATTTTATTAATGTCACAATCTCTGGAAACCACCACCCATAATACTAAAGCAAAGTTGTGCTCCCTCTTTCCAAATTCATTGTGAATTTTCATCATAAGGGTTGTTTTCCCAGCCCCACCCATTCCATATAAACCAATGCTTCCCACATTATCATCTTCAAGACTATTCCATACTTGGTTAAGCATCAAGTCCAAGCCTACAGTCTCAATAGAAGGCATCTCATTCAATGGCTTAGGTGGCAATTTATAAGCAATATAAACGTTCTTGTCAACAAAACGTTTACCCGAGGTCACTAGCCCATCAATTTCATTGAGCATCTTCACAATTTTCTTTCCTAATTTGTAGCTCGATAGGCAATTCTTTGGACAACAACCACCTACACATTTTTTATGAGTTTCTTGAGAATCTTGGTCTTGAATATC